>CABIKL010001071.1:0-17119 GCA_902196195.1 Aptinothrips rufus | reverse complement strand
CGCGTTAGCACGCTTGGCCAGAGCGTCAACTATATATATGACTATATCTTCTCCGAATCATATGGCAATGTAGCATTCGAGTGGGTCGGCATGTTTATTTACTCAGTTACATTTTGTTGCTCATCGATCTTTATAGTTGTTTTGATGGTATACCTGTGATATTTCCCGCTTCCTACTCAGAGAGCACCATAGAAAATAAGCGAACGTGTAAGTCTTTGTTTATGTTCAACTATCGCTATACGATGGGGACCTAGTGATAAAACAAACAAAAAGCGACAAGCGGGGCCCACTCGAATGCTCCATTGCCATATGATTCGAAAAAGTTATTGTCATATAAACAGTTGACGCTCTGGCCAAGCGTGCTAACGCGTGTGACGTTCGATCAGACTCGGAAGGACGCAGGTTCGAATACCCCGACCTCCCAAGCGAGTTTATCTTTTCGACCACCTAACAGTATACCGGCAGTCTTCTGGCATTGTTTTGGCATTCTTTTGGCGGCCGTCATGCCAAAAGAATGGCCAAGGGCCGTTTCCAAAATGCTGAGAGCTCGTTATCGGCATATTGACATCCAGCCACTTGAAGCTTGAAAGAATGCATATCGCGTAGCATTCTTTTCGCATCCTACTTGCCTTTCACTTGCCTCCTTTCTGCTTTTTATTCGCCTCCTTCTTGCGTGTTATTCGCATTCTTTTCTGCGATTTTCCTACCTTCTACTCACATTCAACTTAAAGTTCAAAAAATGCAAAAAGAATGTCAAAAGTTGACTTTCTATTTTACCCGGGCTGCTTTGATTCCTTTCGATTCGTGATAGAACTGCTGCGATTTGAGACCGAAATTTCAAAGATGTCTTGCTTGAAGATGAATTTTCTTTAGAAAATAGCACGATTTGGCGGTTTGACTAAATCCTCACACTAATCAAGGCCTAAAAAAACAATTTTTTGACCAAATTCGATTTGAGCAGGAAATTTTTTATTCGCGCGGTTCTAGTGAAATCCAGATGGTTCCCACCCAGTCGCAACCTGCCCTCTTGTCTGTGATGTGGATGGTGTGTGGGGAGGCCCCAAGACGTTTGTGCGGACTACCATCACATTTTCCTATACTTGGGTCCACAAATCCTGATCAAATACCTTCTTGGCCCACCATATGTCGTCTATTTACAGACGAGTCAAAGACGAGCGGAGCGGCCCGAGGATCGGGATGGGGTGGAGAGGGAGGGGGATGAAACAAGTCGAGATAACAGAGTGTAGGGCTGCTGAGCCCCGTGTTGACTCTGCTTTCTTTTTGTATCCAGGCCACCACGGACCTGTACGGCAAGTGCACCACGACCCACTCCGGGACTTCAGCCGCGGCCCCAGAGGCAGCGGGAGTGTTCGCGCTCGCGCTGGAAGCCAAGTGAGTACCCACAATCATGTTCACAGCTCGCTGCCAGCGCTGTGTGAACGGCTTCTTCATGCGTTGGGAAGGAAGGGGGTCGCCACGTGCCGGGACTTAGACTCCTTTATCCTACATGTATTCGTCGCTTTCCCTGAAATCCTATCTTTAGATTTCCGGAAGCCGGCGCCTTAATTTATATTTGATCCTTCCAAGGACTCCCTGTGTCCGTGCCTCTGGCGACGTCTTGTCCGAGTAATAAGATTGTTGGTGTGGGGCGTGGCGGGGTGGGGTGTGGCGGGGCGTGGCGTGGCGTGGCGGGGGCGTGTGCGTTGGCAGGCCGGAGGGAGCCAGGCACATCCCAGTGCTGTCTGTCGACTAGCAAGACAAATGATACCGTATCTCACTGCCGAGGCAAAATTAAAATTTCATCTCGTTACGTCTTCAGCGTGGCAAGGCGGTGTACGCTCTAAGTGTCTAAGAACATGTTCTTTTTTACTGGTTTTACTTTTAAAGCCGTTTTTTTTTAGAATTAGTAACGTTTTGAAACATAACTAGAATTAAGAAGAAATTTGTAAAAATTTGGTGAAAATTTTGTGATTAAATAAAACAAAGGTGTTGTAAATTCTTTAGGTTTAGGTAGGTTAGGCTTTTGAAAAGAGTTCACTTACTGTTTAAAAGACTCGCTCAGGTCACATCGAATTTGAAGCTTGAATCCAAAGGTCAATAACGCCCTATCTGATCCTGTTCTCTCGTTGCTGCAGCCCGCAGCTCACCTGGCGGGACATCCAGCACCTGACCGTGCTGACTTCCAAGAGGAACTCCCTGTTCGACGCCAAGGGTCGCTTCCACTGGACCATGAACGGCGTGGGCTTGGAGTTCAACCATCTGTTCGGCTTCGGTGTGCTGGACGCCGGTGCCATGGTGGCCCTCGCCAAGCAGTGGAGGACCGTGCCAGCACGCTACCACTGCGAGGGCGGCTCTGTCAAGGAGGCCATGTGAGTGGAGCACTTACAAAAATATACATGAAGCCCATTCCAAGATGAGGAGGAAGCCAAGGAACACGCGTTCGGAATCGTTTGATTATTTTATTTAAATGATAGTTTTGCTAGGTTGCCTCAGAAGTTTTCTTTGTTTTGAGTGATGCGGGAGGACCTCTTTCTTTCTTTTGGGGGTGGTAGTGCCGGTGCGCCACATTATGCTGTCCTCGCGACTTACATACCCAATGGGGTGATTTCACTCCCACCCCTCCTTTCTTTGCTTCAGAGATAGGAATAAAGTATCGTTTTTTTAAGAACCTCTGTCCTTCCGACTGCATTGCTGAGAAGCCTTTTACTTGGTAGCAGTATGTTTCTGAAGGACGTGGGGACGTGGGGGGTGTTTCTCGAAGGTAGCGCAGGTTTTCATCCTCGGGATAGTGTGGGAAATGCTTCTCGATGACTCTTGATTACTCTCGGGTCAACGCAGTGTTCGTAGTGGACAGCTAAAAAGCATTTCGCCTATGTAGATTCTTCAAGCTTGCGAAACCGTGGAACATTACAATTCACAAATATGGAAGACTGTGAACGCTAGACCAGATGCTGCTCACAGCTTCTCTCGTTTGCAATGCAAATCACGCGGCGCGCCGAGGGGCCGATACAGCGGTGCGACGTCTGCACGAGTTTCTGTTGAATGGCAATGATTGTCTCCGCGAGAGGTTCTACATCGTCGTAATTGTACTCCGAATGCCATTTCATGGGGCGGCATTTCGTGTTTCATTTGACGAGCCAGTAATTGTCTGACGTTGCGTCACGTTGCGTTGTTGTGTCAGCTGGGTGATACAGTTGGGGCAGGCCGTCCCGCCCCCGCCCCGCGGCAGTACAGGATCGAACTCTCCGCCCCACTGACTCCAAATCTTGCAGACGCCACACATTCTGTCCGCCGGGAGGCAGCGAATGTGAACAGAAATGGGCGGATGGAGTGAAAGGGGAAAGGGGGGGGGGGGGGGGGGGGGGGGGGGGGGGGTCAAGTCGATAGGTGAACTGGCAGAGCCATCAGCGCGTGCTGCTTCAGAGCGAACCAACTCCGTAGGTGGTCCTTTACCTCCAGGGGACCCTTTGAGTCAGCATCCTTAAAGGGCAAGTGCAGTGCACGTCCTGAAATACGGTACATTTTGTAATTTTGTTTTATATCGAAGTCACAGCACGAACATTTGGGAAGGAGATGTTGGCAGCAGTGGGTAGCACGTGATTGTGCAGGCTCGGTCTCTTTGCTGGTCAAAGAAAGTAAGAAGAACAAAGACAAACATCGCGGTGGTTGTTGAACCCGCGGCATTATCTAACCGGCGCGCGGCCTCTTCTTGTCTGACAGGGAGATCCCGAGCGACCGGTCCGTGCTGCTCAAGATCGACACCAACGCGTGCGCGGGCTCGGACACGGAGGTGCGCTACCTGGAGCACGTGCAGGCTGTCATCTCGCTGAACGCGACGCGGCGCGGCGACGTGGAGCTCTTCCTCACCTCGCCGATGGGCACCCGCTCCATGATCCTCAGCAAGAGGGTCAACGACGACGACCATCGGGACGGTTTCACCAAGTGGCCCTTCATGACGACCCACACCTGGGGAGAGTACCCGCACGGCACCTGGCTCCTCGAGGTGAGTAGTGAGTGGCGTGACGCGGGTTCGAGTCCTGTCGAAGAACGTGGCGTTCACTGAGTTTTGGCCCCCCTCAAACCGCCGCGCCGGCATGTCTCAGTGCTGCCCGGGCAGCAGGTGTTCTGATCACAGAAAAACCAAAACCCAGAATCTGGGATAACTCAATCCAGAAACCAAGGGTAAAAAAAATAATTTTGGAGGTGATTTTGAGACCTATTGCAAAATGATAAGGAACCTTCGAAACGCGTTTTAGAATAGGTCTGTAAATCACCCCAAAAATGTTTCTTTTACCCTTGGTTTCTGGGCTGAGTTGCCCAAGATTCTCGGTTTTGGTTTTTCTGTGAAAGCACACTCCAGATGGCGTCTTTTGCATCTGGTTTCAGATGAATGTTTGATCCTTGCTTCTGACGAGATGAGATAATTCCAACTCCGTCTTGTTTGCAGGTGAGCTTCAACTCTCAGAAGCCCCAGCATGGATTCATCCGGGAGTGGACCCTGATGCTGCACGGCACGAGGGACCCGCCCTACGTCGGCCTGCCGGTCTCTGACCCCCACTCGAAACTCGCCATCGTCAAGAAGGCGCATGAGGAGCGCAAAGCCAAGTGAACCACTCAACTGATAAATCGATTCTATTGACGGGGCCTCCCTCCTAACTTGAATGGGCATCCACTCTTCAGGGCAGCGTTCAAGCAAATCAACCCTTGCGATTTAGTGTATTCAATATATTTTAAGACGGATGTACAGTCGCTGTGCCTTTATTGTTTTGTTTATAGACTGTAATCAGCGCTTCTTACTATTCGTGTGGGACGGAATTTCTCTATAATATCAGGTGACTTTGTGTATGTTTGAAACCTGCCCTGAAGCTTAAATCGCATTCTGTGTTTTAAATCAGACTTCTTGTAACTAAATAGTGGCTCCAGTTTAACAAAATTGAAAAATGACAACATGAAAAAATAATTATAATATACCAACAGCCATTTTCAATGAGACAATAATATCACTGACTTTTATGTCACCACCTGAACGGCGCCGTTTGGCATAAGTTCTTCCCTCGATCTTGTGTCAGTGATTTTATTTTCTGCATTGATAATTGTCATATGGTTTCTTTATCGTTTCTTCTTGCAGTAAATGCATCAAAACGCCTGATCTCTTACTGCCTAGGTCAGCAGGAAGTAGGTGTCTATTGACCTCTGGCTAGCCCCAGTGGCTACAGCAGCGGGCCTGCGTAGCGTAGCGCGTAGCATAGCGCTGTCTGTCACACTCTCACTTCTCCACGCCAGCAGTCGATGGGAGCGGCCGCGCCTGACTCCAACAAACTACATTCACGTCGCGTTATGACAGCACTAGTCCGGCAGCCATTCGGGCAGGACCCGATCGAATGCTTTGGTTTGGCCCTAGAGCTGCTGAGGTTCGTACTTTCCCAGGCAGAACTAGGTGGTCACCGCGACGTTAAGATGACGTGAACATGATGCCCGCGGGGTGCGAGGAGAGTCATGTTGACGTTAAGTTGACGTCTCGGTGACCACCCTGTTCTGCCAGGGTGGTGAAAGAGAGCTTAATGCAGCCTTCTCGAATTCCTCAAGCAAGGAGAACGAACCATGGCACTTCTTGTGGGAGAAGGGGGTGACTCACTTGGGCTAGCAGAGATGGTCAATGGTATTAGTCTTACTGGACTTGAATGGAAATGTGCTGCAAGACATAGGAAACCACTCACAGACCAAATAGGTTTTGTAGTTACGGTGTACCGTGGAGTTACGGAGTGTATGCAGCAATTTACTTTCAGTTCTATGCACTTTGTATATAATCAATACACCTCAATTCAAGCGGGTGCATGATTCATTATAAGTCGTCGTTCCAATCCAGCCACATTCTTGTGCCTGCTTGATTTGAAATTGTGTTGGCTGATTATTTCCAGGCCCTACCTCGTCCACATATCATTCAAACCGCGCTTCTTGATAATATTAATTATTTGAGAGACCGATATCTCAGTAAGCTATTTTTGGAAATGAAATCAAGTTGATTAAGGAAAATGAAGAGGTTGATGCAAAGCCTTGCTATTCAAGGTAGCTGTGTGATTGCAACTCCTGAAACGGACTGGAATTTATGAGATCTTTAGTTGTTTCATTCACCGTAATTTAGTTAAATTTACTCTGCATTCGTGTACGGGAACTGATCTTTCGCAACGTTTCCCATGCAAAACTATCTCCTAACATTTGTAATAATCAAAATAGCAGTTTTGCCCCTTGACACTGGTATCAATAATACGTATCTGCAAAAAGTGTAGAACCTGTCGTTTCTAAGTGTTGGCACACCACAACTATTGTTATGTCCTTTTTTAGTTGGGATTTTTTTTATTTTATTTGATAGTACGTTTCTATGTCTTCGTTCTCAATACTTAATGTCACGGGCAGTGTGAATCCAGCTTGTTCTGGGTGCCCAGATCTCTCCTGAGCTCGGGCTCCGCTCCCGGTGGTGCCTCTGGGGAGTCGTCAGCCCCCAGCAGAGCCCGCGAGCGCATCCGGGGCACTGGGTACACAACACGCAGTGTAGCGTAGGATTTAGCACCCAGCTCTGCCCAGGGGGAACAGAAAATATCGTCGGCCCGGTGTCACCGTGGCCATGAAAGTTTTAATTGTGATATCTTGAAAGTCTTGGGAAAAGAATATTTGCTAATGCCCTGACCGTTTCATTCCATTAGTCTGACAAACATTCATTTAGCTGTTAGCCTTAATTTTATGCGAGTGCTTGAATTGGACAACTGGTTCAGGAACTGGTGCTGTAATAAAATCGTTATCGGCGCAAAGTGGAAAACAAATAAGTGGCTCTGCATGGACACACAGATGAAAGCAAACTTTTACATATTAATTGAAAAGATTGACTGGTGTGATAAATACAATTTTACTATTTAATGCTACATGTTTTATTTATTTGCTTCATTGGAAAGAGATGTTGATTTGATGTGCAGGTATTTTCCAAGTGACTCCAAATTATTCTTTCCCAGATTGGGCTGTATTCAGGAACAGCCTCCTAATGTTTGGACTTAATTGATTATACCTAGGGCTGAAATCAATCGTATTTTTTGTCATTGTTTTTGATGTAGGAAGTATACCCCAAACTGGAATGGCTGTGCTTGATGTTTCAAATTACCTCCCCTTCCTTGCTTGACGTCAAAAGCGAAAATCCAATGATAAAGATAAGGAACTGAACTCTAATCCTTTTAACCTGGAGTTTATTGGATTATACCATAATGTTGTAACTTTGGTGTAATAATTAGCTTCCTTCTACTGCTATTTCGTTAGTAATGTAGCTGTGAGAACCGCATATGCATGACGAATATTACGTTGATATATTTCTGTATTTTTTCTCATGTATAGTTTAAGGTGGATCGCACAGAGTCGTTCGATAGACAAAATTTAACGGGTACGTTCGTTGATCGAACAATGGCGCTTATTTTGTTTTTTGGAATCAGTGATAAAGTAATAGTACTTGAGGATTCCTATTTACTTTGACGACGTTTCGGAACCGACAGAATGTCTGTGGTGATTGTTTTATTTTGTTCACAGAGAAATTATCATCTATTGTGGAGTAATATAAATAGATTGAATTTAAATATATTTTAAAATTGATTTAATAAAATTCGTCTTCAGAGAATACCTGCTGTTTGTGTACGTATCGAAGTTTTGCCTCAATGAGACGTGCTCGTCCCTGATCCCGCACAGCACTTATAAAACCAGCCTGTGTCAGATAGGAGTATCGCGATGCCCGCAGACTGCTTCAGCTGCAGTCGCGCGTGTAGTCGCTCGCTTTTCCCTTCAGTCGGATGTCAATGAGAGTTCCACAGTATGCTATTCTACCGCCGCGAACGCTATCCTCAGGCTTTTCTCAAAACCTTTACCTCACTGCCAAACATCGCTACTTAGCGGCATTCATTCATTCGTTCACCATTCTTCTTCTTCGTTCCACCATTCTCCATCTTCGTTCTCCATGACATTATACTTTTACGCCCTCCATTCGAGAAACCCCACCGTCCAGCTGTTCGCTGCGAGGAAGATAATGTCCCCATGGCGAGGGGTATCTCCGTTACATACGGATAGATGCCGTCCTTGCTCGCGGGGTATAGGCTGGCGGTGCAGGGGTTGGTGCAAGAGCAGCAGGGTATCTGCAGAGTCTTGCTTGTCTGCTGGCAGAGCGCTGAAAATGCAAGGAGAGTTACCGACTAAGAGGACTTTCAGACAGGTAAGCTCCCGTTAGAAATCCTAGCAAACACTAGCTTTTGGACTTGTTGGTGAATTCACTGCGACTTGAAAATCGCCAGAAAGGGTTTTCTTTAGCGTAGTATGGAGGGACGTGATAGGCATTTTTTGGCCGTCGATACTTTTGCTTCGCGTTGGTATTCTTCCCGTATGGTACTGATAAATTCGGGGATACGAAGTTTGTCGTAACTTTTCTAGCACGGTCGTGCGGTGTCCTCTTCCCTCGGACAGGACCGGACCGGCCGAGCCGCGGCTGTTCATGTTCCGACTGTTGATGAGGCCGTGCTGTCCTGTGGTTGGTCCGACCGCGAGACTGACTGCAAGGCACAGGCAAGAAACTGACGAGACGTTTTAGTGCCTGCGAAACCTTTAGAGAAACAATGGAGGGGGAACGTGCGCCTTTCTGCGTTTCGCTTTCAAGAATATTCACGGCGGTTTTGGGAAACCGTAATTGAAGCAGGCGTACTTCAAACTTTGAAGCAGTAAGACGCACGTGAATTTGAAGCACGCGCTGCTTCGATTTGAAGCAGATCAGCGCTGTGTGCGGCAAATGTAAGAACTATTTGCTTCAAATTGAAGCAATAGATGCTTCAAATTCATGTGTGTCTAACTGCTTCAAAGTTTGAAGCACGCCTGCTTCAATTACGGTTTCCCAAAACCGCCGTGTTGTTGTAAAATCTTCAAAACACACTGCAAACTCAAACGTGTGACAATCATGCATTCACAAACACATGACAAAGTGTCAGGCATTTTAGGAATGCAAGACTCGCACGTTCTAGTTTTCAGTGCAGCCAATTCACCTCCCTCTTTTTGTTTATTTTATTTTTAAATTTTAGGTTCCATTTTAATTTGTTTTATTTCTTACATTTTTTTTTCAAGCTACACCTAAAGTAGTGATGAGCGGAGAGCCCCACCTGAAAGCTGCCGATGAGTCACCAAACAAGCCCCGCTTCTTATTGAGTGGCGTGACCTCGATGTAATGAAAATGTCTCCGCAGGGCGCCCTGCTCTGAGAGGCCCGCCAGGCCCGCCAGGCCCGCCAGGCCCGCCGCTCCGAGATCAGCAAAGCGACGCTGGGGCTGGGGCGGGATGGAACGGCCTGAGGTAAGGAGAAGACGAGGGCTCGCCTCGCACCGCGTCTCTTATTAGTCCGTCAAACAAAAGGAAGACCCGCAGCGCGCCGCGCCGCGCCGCCACGCCACGCCACGCCAAGCGTTTAGATAGTCGCTGCCTCACTTGCGTGTTGTTCAGGCCCCGTCCAGGAGCTGTGGAGAGGGTTGGCAGGCACACCGCCGGTATCATCGTATCTGCCCTATTCTTCGAAGGGAGGGAAGTACCTACCTACAGACGGCTCACTTCCTCTCCAAGCCACCGCAAAGTTTCTAACTCAGAAATTTTCACCAAAAAAATATACTTCAAAAACACTTGTGAAATTTGGAGGGGTAGTTTTTCAGAGTTAAAAACACTTGCAAACGAAAAGGAAGGCACACGTTAAACAAAAGCCTTTGGAAACCGAACGCGCTCCTTGGTTTTGTGCACGCTGTCTCTTTCTCACTTGGGAGAAGTAAAGAGACAGCGCAGCCAAAACCGAGCCACGCGTTCGTTTTCCGAGACTTCCGTTCAGCGGGTCGCGTTTTTGTAAATTTCTTAATTTTTCCGCAATGTTCTGATTTGGCAAATATGTTGGTTAGTGTGTCACGGAGGCCTTGGTCGTCGCCTCGCGGCACGGCGTGGCGTGTGTTCGACGCGCTTGCCAGCGCTGCGTGGGCGGAGGGACCTGCTCGCCTTGGCGCCGGAGAGGCTGCAGACAGGCGCCAGCTAGCGCAGCCCGCGTAGCGCTGCCCCCCCCCCCCCCCTCCCGGCCCTCTGGCGGAGGGCGGTGTGGGGCCGCCCGCTGGAAGCGCGCTGGCAGCCCGCTGGCAGGGCAGGCCGCGCTCAGTTGTGTTGGAGCCCCGGTCAGACCAGGCTGCCCGCACAGCGCCGCTCCAGCTCCTCCCCCTCACGTGGTGCCTTGGCCGCAGCCCGCCGCGTAGCAACGAGCGAGCGAGCGAGCGACACGCAGCGCACGGCACGCCACGCCACGCCGCGCCCCGTCTCGGCCGGACACTTACTTGGCAGCCACCCCCGCAGCACACCCGACACAGGTGGGTAGTGCACCGCCACAGTGCACGCGTGTGGCGAGACGCGGCGTGATCGGGCGTGACGCTGCCGTGTTTGGGGCCTACGTTCAAAAAGAGAACTGAGGTGCCCAGGCGGAAACTTTGCCCGCAAAAACTGAGCAAATACCGAACATTTTTTTTTAAATTTAAGCTCAAGTTTTCTAAAACATGAAAAAGTTTCAATTTTCTTTTTATATTCTTCTGCAAAAAATTCCGAGCAGATGCTGCCTTTATTGTTAACGTGTGTGTCCTTCCTCAGAAATCCTGTTAGTTTGTATCGTGACATTCTTGGTCAAGTTCATTCTTCCGATAAGTGCAAATTGCTTTCTTTTTTGAAAAAAATAAATAAATAAAAGTTCTGCAACGAGAGTTGATTTAGGCTTTATTTTAGACTTCAAATCTCATTTTGCACGGCCAATTCTAAACGCTGCTCTGCCGGTCGAAAGTTTTCTCAAAATAATCACTGCGAGATCTCATTAAAATAATGTTATTTCTAATTATTTTGTTTTTGATGTGTTGCTGAGTCGGCTTCTTTCCTTTGGTGCCATATTATCAGCTCAACTCCAGTAATTTAAGATGCGCTCAGAAACAAAGGAGGCCGTCAACTTTTAAAAAATGATCCCAGCGAAATCCAAGCTTTGCTGCCGCTAATGCGCTGTCAGATGTCACGAAATATATTTATTTTTATACTAAGAAACTTTTTTGTTTTATCGAGAAAAGAGCGAGAGCTGAGCTCTGTCTCTTTCTGCTCCCTACCCCGCCTCCGAAGCTGTTCCGGACCTTTACCCGCAGCTCGTAAGTGACAAGGAGTCTAGTGCAGTCGTGCGTAACTGTTGTATTCGGGCTTGAAGTTAACCCCATCTCCTCTGGATAGAAACCTGTCCCCCGTCTCACCCTCTCCATCGCCTCTCCTGTCGCCCTCCCTCGCACCCTGCCCCGCACCCTCAATCTCACCGTCCCGCAATCTACCTCTCGCCGTCTCCCAAACCTCCCGTCTTCTCCCTCCATTTTCAGAAAAGCGTCGTAGAAGATCTTTGTCAAAGTTTTGAGTTACGACGTATGGCTAGGATCTAATAGTAAAAAGTCGTTTTTCAAAATATAGGGTAGCTTAAAACTTATTTTCACGATATTTTCAAATTTTACGGTTACATGACTAAGGTAAACGTAAGTCGAAAATTCCGAAAAATTCTTTAATTTCACGAAGAGTATCGTCAATTTTGTTTTCAACTTATTCTTCGTAAATTTAAACAACTTCTTTTGCAGTGTTTTCCCCTTCCCCTTGCCCCTTGCGGCCCCCTTCTGGAGCCCTTCACGCCGAAGCCGCACCCTCGGGCTGGCACGCCATGCCATGCTCTCTAAGTTTGCCTACTGGGAAATGCCGCCTCCCTTCTCAACTCGTGTGAATGTCAGGCCCGGAGCGGCTTGGAGGATCAGCCGAGACGACCCAAGCCGAGCCGAGCCGAGCCGAGCGCACGTGATCTGAGTCGGCTACCGGCGCGGCGCCGGCCTGATCTGATAGAAGCAGAGGAGGTGCCTACCGCAGGCAACTGATTTGGGAATGTGTCGAGGGTGGAGAGGAGGAGGGGTAATTTCTAACGTTTGATAAATCCGTCCTCCCACCCACAGCAACGAGCTCGAGATCGGAGAGGTACGCATCTTCAGCAACTCCTTAACGACTCGCGTTGGCTGGATATGACATAGCAGCACCGCACGAGATCCGGGCTTAGCCCCGATTGCTCTTAGCAAAATTCAGGTGTATCTAAGCTTCGTCTAAATTTTGAGAGCTGTGGATTGTGGGCGGAATTTTAAACTTAAGGATGTGCGATGTGGCATAGTAATTATTAGAAGTTTGTCAAGTTTCTCAGTCGGTATTGTCTATTGATTCTGAGCCGCTCACCTCACTGACCGCCACGCTCTCGGATCGGACGTGACGCGGCCTTTGTGGGCCAGACTGACCGGCCGGTCGATGTGGTGCTCGCCGAGCCCTACTGCCGTTTCACTGGATCAAATCAGTGTCATGTTGTTTGGATTCCTTTTTATTAAATTTTAATTTGGAACCTATGTTTACAATGAGAAGTAGTGAACCAAACTAGTGAAACAAAACTGAAACCTTGAGTTGGCTCAGGGACGGACTGGGGGTCGGGGGCCCGGTCAGGATTGTGTAACAAATTGCCTAAATTTCAGGGGTATTTGTCATAATTGCCAAACTCCCTAGAAAAATGAGAAAAAAATCGGCTTTAGGGGCCCGTCAGCCAGGGGGGCCCGGTCAGGATTTCCTGACCACCAACCCCAGCCAGTCCGTAGTCCATCCCTGAGTTGGCTGCCACTATATGTGCCCTAAAACTAATCATCCACCCGCAGATTACTTTATCCTCTGTTTGCCTCCGTCGACCGACCCATCATGTTAAGCTCAGAGTTTCTTATTTTTTTTTCTTCCCCGTCCGGAAACTTACCTGAGAAGTAAGTTGGTGACCGGTGCGGCGCGGCGCTGGGCTCCGTGTGCCAGGGTGGGTACCATGTGAAATGATTCCATTCACCTCAGACCGCACCGCTGACCAAGTTGGGCGTCGCTAACTACTGCAGTCTGTGGTTGTAATCACCCGGACGCTGCCTCCCCTTGCTCCTCCGACAGTTGAGCCGCCTGTTCGAAATACGTTTCCGCTGGAAGGTGTGTGGCGCTGGGATGCATTTCAAACGGACATCGGTATGTTAGCTATTCGCAGGCGGCCTCGCGATTCTGACGCTTATTATTGATTGATGATGAGGCTGACACGAACGAGGTGGATTCGAATTTATTCTCCCTTTTTCAGAATCCTAAAAAATTGCCTACAGGTCGGAAAATTTTCCAAAACAAATAAAAAAAACACCTTTAAAAATCAAAATCAAATTTCTTTAAATTTGGATATTTTTTAAGTCCGCTCCTTTCTAACGCTTTCCTGGGGGAAAAATCCGTCTAGGCGTCATCTACTTTTCTCCCTTTCTTATGCCGGGAAAGATGGATAGCGCGGGGGGACAGATGGCGGTATGGATGGGCAGGGCGCTCAGACTTTTTCAAAAGCGAGTCGGGTCAAGCAATTACTCAACTAAAGTGTTGCTGCAGCCCCGACAGAGAGCGACGAGCCTCGGACGAGCCAGACGATGAGCGAGCGAGCGAGCTGCAGGCTATATAGACGCTATCTGGTCGCAATTATTTTTTTCTTTTTCACTTTGCATGAAGAGCAGGTAGCGGGCGCATTGTTTGATTAGTAAGAGCCCTGGCTCCGGGGAATTCTATTATGAATTATGAGAGAGTTCTCTTGTCCCCGGGCGAGCGAGGTGAATGCGACGCGGACTGCACCGTGCTGATGAGCACTCCTTGGGAGCGCTGGCTGGCACCGCACAGCCATTGAGTTGGCCTTGATGAGAGGAGTGGCGCGGGAAGTGAGACAGAGCGACGCGGCCAGTGCGGGGAGCGAGCGAGACGGAGCGAGGCCGCGGGGTCCAGCTGGAGAGGCTGCTGTCGAAGGGAAGACCGGCGACATGGCCGTGGCGTCCGGCCAGCTCAGTACTAACCTGCTCTTGATGTGTCTGCAGATGGCGCTGGTGTGTGGGGCGGCCACCCGGCCGGGCCCCGGGACCCGCAGCCCCGCGGCGGTGCGCAGCCCCTCGGCCGGCCGCCTCCACGAGTAGCGCCGACCGGGGGCCAATGGGGGTGGGCTGTCTGGCCTGGCTGCCAGCACCGCCGCCGCCGCAGCCACTGCCACGATCACTGCCGCCTCAGAGTCTCCACCACCACAGCCCCCGTGAGTACGAGCATGCCGGCCCGCAGCGCACCCCAGCGGAGCGGGCTGCCTACCCCGCCGACTGCAGGCGCTCTGCCGTGCCCGCGGCTTCCTGCCTGAGCGTGTAACTGCGACACGACGCGTTTATTTTCATTTTTATTTTAAGTTCACAAATTGTAGGACTAAAATTGACTTCATTTTGCGTCATTTTGAACAATTTTTCATACTTTAAATTTATCGCAGAGTTAGTTGGCTTTCAAAGTTTGTGATTGAATTCCCCCACGTCACTCACAATAATCCCGACAGTTCTCATGCTCCATTGTGCCATACGTTCGGAATATCACTTTATAGGCCGAAATGTTGCTGTCGAGCTAAAACATGGATCTTCACCGGTCATAAAAAATATGTGTGTTTCAAAAAATATTAATTTAAAAAGAAAAGGGCTTAAGTGGATGGTTCGATCAGAGTGTAGCTGCGGCAGTTTTGAATAGTTTTTATTTTAACACAAGTTTCTCTCCCCACACCACGTGGGTAAGGCGGCCAGGGCGCGGCACGGCGCGGCGCGTCCAATAAGACCCGCAGAACCAATCATTCCAGTTGCCGTCTCCCACGGGCCAGCTGATCCAGCACTACGTCATCAGGAGGATGGATGCGCTGTGTCTTTCTTTCGCTACCCCCTCCCCTCCCTTCCCCTCCCCCCTCCCCTCCGCCCTCCCACCCCATCCGCTCCACCCTCAGAGCGTGACAGTCCAATCAGGTTATCCGTCCCCACAGAGGGAGATAGGAGATCTGCATGCTATTGCCCTAAAAATAGGCCAACGGTCGGTAAAGCTGAACAAGGTCAGCCCGCCAGCTCTCCTGAGCGTCGTCCTGTCTGTCCGGCACGAGGCGTGGCGTGGTGTGGCGGGGCGGGGCGGCCGACGCCATGCCGTGACAGTGGCGTGCGGTCGGATGTCCACTCCCCTCCCTCCCATCCGCCCTTACCCTCCGACCCTTGACCTTTGCATTGACCGTCCACAAGTCCACGGTGGGGCCGGCCGCTTTGAAACAAGAGTAGGAGTGAGTCCCAGGGGCCGTTGCCCTCGAGCCATGAGGTGTCTCCTTGGAGCCGCAGGCAGCCGAAGAGTCGAGTCGTTGAGAGTTTATCGGCCTCTTTAATTTCTGTCCGAGCGTTGTTGCCAGATCGTGGATATCTGCTCTCAGTGGGAAAATCTCAGATTCATAAGAAAAGGAAAGATATTGCTTTTTTTCTTGCTTTTTTTTCTTTAAAGGATCCGTTTGTTTATTTTCTCAGATGCGAGCCCATAAGGTATTTTAGTGGACGGCCTCAATAACAACTTGTCTCCATATCAGCCCCCTCTTTGGGTTCTCTTTAATAGGTAGAACTATCTTTTTGGAAGTGTGGTCCCGACGAGCTAGGCTACGCCTGACTCCCAGTTGGTGGGTTCCTGGGTTCCGCTCCACGCTGCTTGGGGCCAAGCGCTCTTTCAGTGTGACCTGGCGACGGCGTGGTGGGGCTCGGCGGGACACTTACGACAATAGAACGAGCACTTTCCTCCTCAAAATGTTAGCCTGTTGTTTCCTTGGAGCGAGATCCTCTTCCGTGTCCAACAATTACAATCTCTCATGCACGGCCCTCGTAACGAGACAAAGCAGTCTGCGGCATGGCGCCCCACCCCATCAGTGTAGTCGAGTGGGTCGCGCTGTGTTCGACAGGACGGAGCCCTTAAAGTCTCACGGCTCGCGCACTCGGGTCCTGCTCCGCAGTGCTCCGCAGTGCTCCGCAGTGCTCCGCAGTGCTCCGCGCTCCCAGTGCCGGTGTGATCTCACGGTGATCTCACCCATCCGTCCATGCTGGTCCTCCGAAGCGGAATCTCCCGCCCCCGTTGATACCCCACCCCGGCCCGCACCCTCAAATTTCAGAGATCCTCCATTGCAGTGCTCCTCTCCCTGATTTCTTGTATTTTCTCCCCTGTCCTCGAGGAGCCCACACTCGTCACCGTTCCCCTGGGCCGGCCTCAGGTTCCCGCCTCCTGGCCGTGGAGCTGGTATGCTGTGATGGCTGTCCCCTCCCCCTCCCGACGACTGCCGATGGTTAATGCAACGAGGCAAACAGCGAAAATCCTACAATGATGGCGTGGAAAGGATGAGCCGAGTGGGACCTGCCGGTATTGAACTCGGCTGCCAACGAGGCTGCCAACAAAAACTCTCATTATACACTGCTCTCTCTCCCTCTCTCTCTACCCGACTTCTTGTCGGGGACGGTGGCTATTTATCAATTCACCCCCTCCCCTCCCCTCCACCCGGAGCTGCCGTTTGATCCGTTTCAGTAAAGTCCTGGGGGGGACCGGAGCCGTGCACAAGAAACCCGTCACAGTTGACGGGAAAGGTGCCGGTCCTTCTGTGCCTACGGTGACCTGGGCTCCAGGTCGCTCCAGGTACTCCTGGTTCTGGCAGAGCCAGTGGCGGCGTGTCAAGCTGAGCTGACTCCGACGGTCCGCCCGCCGCCTGTTCTTTACGTTCCTTTAATAGAGCTCTTTCCCTCCGCGCGGCTCACATTACGCTACCCTTCAAAGTCTCGGCTCAGCTCGGGAGGCGGGAGATATCCGAGCCGAGCCGAGCCGAGCTGGACCGGTCTGCCCTGCTGCGTCCGCAGTAGTGTTCCGCGTGTTGCAAATGCATCCCGCCTCCTCTACCCCACCACCAGGACATTCTCCTCCTTCGACTACCTCACTGTTAAAACGTTACGAAGTATTGCTTTGTATTATGTATGCTTCAAATACTTCTTAAATTACGAAGTATTTTGTTTGTATTACAAAGGATTTGCTTCGTATCACAAACTAAAATAGTATGTAACGTTACAAAGGATTTTAGTTTGTAATATGAAGTAAATCCTTTGTAATACAAACAAAATACTTCGCAACTTACAAAGAACTGCTTCATA
>CABIKL010001070.1:0-17121 GCA_902196195.1 Aptinothrips rufus | reverse complement strand
CGTTATGACGGTTGGGATTTGTTTGTAGTGTATGAACAAACCGCCGAATTCGTTAGTAAGGAAGTAAGAGTGTACACCATACCTTACTGACTATTCAGCAACAAAGTTCTAGCAAACACATGTTTGCTGTTTTGGCAAACGCATTCTTTTCCGTGATGATGACGTAATTTACGCACGCAGCGGCACCTAACTGCCAATGAGAAGTTCCGAACGACGTTTGTCTGCAGGTCATGTTCCTGGACGAGGGCGAGGCGGTGCAGACCGTGCTGGACGGCCAGGCCTGGGGCGTGGTCAGCTTCTCGGGCAACTTCTCCGAGTCGCTGGTGGAGCGCGCCGCCCTCGTCGTCAACGTGCAGACCCCGGCCAAGGAGGACAGCACGATCGACAACGCCGTCGTCAACGTACGGCTAGACATGTCACGTACGTAGCGCCCTACGATATCGTTTTCATTCATGTCGAAATCAACGCCGAAACGGATCTTGAAGATGGCTTTTCGACTTTCGACGTCGGGACGACGTTCAAGCAATGTCGAAAGTCAGAAAACGGTAACTCAAAGATCAATTTTGACGTCGCGATTTCGACATTGAAAGCGGTATGGCTTTGATATAGAGAGCGAAATTTCTAACTGAGAGGGGAGTCCAAAAGAAGTCGAAACGCCAAGAGAAGTCCTTTGGACGGCATTTTGATGTGTTTTTGACTAACCTGTTGTTAATTTGGCCGCTCTACGCACTCCGTGCCCCTACAGTGCAGAGCATCGCCTACCTGCTGCAGCAGCAACTCTTCGATGTCACAGAGAAGGCCCTGGAGGTCTTCAACGGAAAGTGCGCGCTCAACCCACACATGATCAGGCCTCCCCTCAAGGTCAGACACCAGAGTTGGAGGGAAGTCCAAAGAGCGCCAAAATTACGTCCAAGTAAGGACTTCCCTCGGCATCATTTCGACTTTCTTTTCGAAGCCGAGGGAGATCCTTTGGACGTCACTTTGAAGTCTCTCTGAACATCCTTATTTGTTTGGCCATCATTGAGAGCTAAAACCGCGCTTCACTGACCTTTTTATTGTTTTTTCTATTGCAGTTTCATACGGACTTGCAACTGATTCATGAAGTATCTTTTCTGGACTACTCTCTTCCAGGATTAATTATGAGGTATTTTTCTCCCTGTGCAGCTCAAGTATGTCATTCGCTGTTTTATTTCTATTTCTGATGTCTGCTGTACTCATTTGTTCCAGCGTTGTGTTCATGTTCGGTTTCACAACAACAATGTCCTCCCTGCTGCCAGAGAAAACTGATAAAATCCTGGAGAGATCCCTCGTCTACGGTGAGCACGCGGCAATAATAGTCCTAATGAGAAACAAGATAAGATTCGACGTCGAAACTCGACAGCAAAACGATGTCGTCGTTGCTCTATGCGCTATAATGAATCTCCGGCTGCATTAGCCCGAACGGCATGGTGCCTGTCTACGCTATAGCCGAGTCGAACGCAAAGCCTGGCGTAGACTTAAATATCGAAATGTCGTAAAACTAGAAATCGACCACATGCCCACGTTGAATCGACGTTTATTTTTTCGAAGGTCGGTCAAGATATGCCATTTCTCTCTAGGCGAATTCATTGCACAAGTGCACAGGCGCAACATCAGAACTTTGTCGATCCGACATCAATGTCGATAGTTTGACGGCGTTCGTGTCGATTTCGACTCAAAATTGATAAGGAAATCGACATTTTAGCGACTTTCCACATCATCGCTCAGTCTTTATTTCTCATTGGGCACCGCTAAGTGAATGTGTTTCGTGTCGTGTTCCGCAGGCGTCCACATGGGGGAGGTGCTGCTGGCTCAGTTCCTCACGCAGCTGCTGGTGATCCTGTCTCAGATCGCGGTGGTGCTCCTAGTGGCCTTCCCTCTGTTCAGGAACCCGCTGGCTGGCCCGGTGCTCCCCCTCGTTCTACTCTGTGTGGCCCAGGGCATTTGCGGCATGTGGTACGGTAAGCATCCTCAGTTAGAGAAGGTCCATCCCAGTTGGAGAAGGTACATAACGGTCGTCTATTAACTACAGCTGAAGACCCAGAAATGTGCGGGAGAGCTGCTTGCTAACGGGATTCCGCAGGGCAAACGCGAGCGAGTCCACAAGCGCGCACGCCTCTCTCTCACTCCGTCTCTCTGTCACTTGCAAGCAACGTTTCTCGCAAACCTCGCAAATTTCTATATCCGCGCCTGATAAATCAAGTGAGCTGTGTTTTCTTGCTACCCGTTCAAAACTTCAATTCTTCACAACATGCTCCAAAATTTTAGTGCGCGGCGATACCTCCCCCCACCCTTTTCCGTTACAAGATCTTACAATTTTCCTCTATTATTGAAAAGTGGTTTAAACTTAATGTCAATAATGGCTTTTCCCTTTGCAGGATACTTCACTGCCGTCATATTCGACTCCACCACGGCAGCCTCACTCGTAGGGACGGGATCCTATTTCGCATTCATGTTCCTCAGCAGTAAGTTGGACTCTACAACTGCAAAACTAATCACAATAAGTTTTTCCAAAATTTGAAATATAATTGTTTTATATTTTACAGGTATGTTGTGGCCAGTGCAGGGTATGCATGCGCTGATTCGCCCTATTGCCACAATATTACCCATGACAACTGCCACCATTTCTCTGCGGAATATTGGACTAAGAGCGTGGAGCCTGAATCATCCTGGAGTTTACATTGGCTTCTTATCGACATTTTCATGGGTGATAGCGTTCATTCTTTTGACGTTCCTTACAATAAAGATGAGATTCTAAACAAGCTCTTTCATCCATCTGGAGCTAAGTCATAAACTCCTGCATCATTACGTCCTCATCCGCAACTCTTGGAGCATTTCATGAAAATAAATTATTGATATTAAGATTTTACAACTGTGTGCAATTGTCTATGAATAGCATGAAATTAATTCTATAAAACAAATACACCCAATATGCAGAGGGAATACAAGGAAAAACACAGAAAGAAATCTGATTGTTTTTTATTTCTTATTAGGAGTAGTGGCAGAATAAAACAGTTGAGATGTCAGCTCACACTCAAAAAGGTAAAAATCATTACTAACAAAATAGAATGTATCCAAAGCTACACAAAATTACATGCAAGCAGGTACAATCAGTATGTTGACAGAAGGCTCAAATGCAACAATGGAGCTTTGTGGGTAATAAGTCAAATAACAAATTCAAGTGCTCTAAGTTTCAACAGAAAAATAAGCAAGACCATGAGTCCAGCAATTTAGTAGGTGTCAAAATAAAAACCCACGCGCAATGTAGTCATTCTACTACATACAGAAAGCACTTCATAAATGCTTGAACATATTAAAGGTAGCATAAAAATAATTTTAATTTCTTTTAAGTTTTACAACAAACAACTGGTATAAAAATCTTCCTTTGTTTTACATGATGACTTTCTGAACGCTGGAATGTTAAAATAAACATATACGCACAAAGTCAATATTTGTTTCCGATTATTTTAGGGCAGAAATTATGAAAATGCATAATAATAGAGACACTTTTTAATAACTAGAAGAACATTGACAGAAGAAACAGAAATTCATCATGCAAAACAAAGTGAAATAACAGCCATGAAAATAATCACTAGACATGAGAAAAAATAATGTAATTCTCACTTTAACAACAGTAGCTGCACACAAAAATTCGATACAATTAGAAGTAAAGGGTCTGTTAATGACTAACAAATATTTTCAATAAGAAAAGGGGGAGTCAAATTATCACATACAACTGATATTCTATGCTTTTTCTACCTTTTTACTTTCTACTGATGGGCTATCAGTTCTTCTGGGAGCTTTGAATTCTTTTCGCAGAAGTTTTCGAGATTGTGGTATCATAATTGGTGACAATGGAGGAGGTGCACCGTATGGCTCAAGTTTTGCTATTCTCTTCTCTGTAGCAGGTGAGAGTCCAGTTGCTGACGAGATACTTTTAGCTAAAGATGGTGAGTTCAACTGCTGATCCATTGCTAACTTTCGCTGGGCTCTCATAGCTGACATCCTCTGTTTAGAAGAGAGATTTGATGGGGTCTCCTTCTGCATACTTAGGCTCTTATTAACGTGCTTGGACAAAGCAAGATCACTTGAATTTGGGGTTGACATAAGAGAAGCTGGAGTTTGTGGATGGCCAGACAGTGAAGAAAATTTTTGTGAGAGCAAGTCACTGAGCTTCTCTTCACAAGCTCTACAAAATGCTTTCAAATCCTGATAAAAGATAACTATTAATACGCGTCCACAAACAAAATTCATTTAAAAAATTGATCCAAAAACTGGACATACCGAAGAAACCAAATGACGCAAGTCCTGCAATGCAGTTTGCAGATATGGTTGTCGCGGGTTAGTTGTGAAAAAGGATAATTCACTAGCATACACAACAGGAACAGCTTTCATACCAGTTCCTCTCCATTGCAGATTGGTTGCAGCCAGGAAAGAGCAAGGCGCTATCAAATCTTCAACTCCAAAGTCCTAGGGAAGAAAAAGATTACTTTAAGCACGCTTCTACACTAATGGTAATACATATTTTATATTTGCAATGCAAGTCAAATAAGTATAATTGGAAAAGCAGATATCATTCCTAACTTACCTTGATTCCTTCCCGAAAAGACACACCGACAATATTCTGTTCGGAGTCGCTCAGGTATGCAGTTTGGAAACAAGTGCTATTTTCTGGTGTTTGAGGTGCAGGGCCAACTCTGACTACAAGACCGACAATGTCTAACTCACCAAAGCGAGGCATAACACCACGGCTCATTAAGGAGGACAATGGGGATACACATCTCAACAAATCTGATTTAGGTTCAGCAGAATTCTCTGGATTAAAACGAGTTGACCTATTTGCCGATAATTGTAACTCCCCACATCTAAACAAAAAGCAGAATATTAAAGAGTAAAAAGTGGGAAAAGCAGATACAGAAGTACATTTCATAAAGAATATTGGCTGTTATTTTACCTTAAGCCATTGGCAACTGCTCCAAAAATTGTAATTTTATGGCTTTCCTTAAAAATTGATGACATATCTTCAGAGGGACGCCAAATGGAGAGAATAGCAGTTGAGTTCTGATTACTACTTGGACAATCTAGCAGGCGTATCTATAAAAGAACATTAAAACATATTTAATATACAGCACACAAAAATTTTACTAAATATTTGATTAAAAACTACGCAAGGAAGTACCTTGAGAATAGAAGTCACATGTCTTTCATTACTTGGATTTTCAGAAAGCTTCGTCCGCACTCGTGACTCCAAATCATGGCATAGCTCCTCTTGCTTGGAACGTTGGTATTCAGATATGAGACATTTTTGATCTTCACTCAACATATTCTGGAATTTGAAACATGATAGCGTTTATCATCCATAAGGTATGGAACATATTTGACTGGACAACATCCAAGACATCCCCCAAAACATCTTAGGTAAAATAAATAAGTCTTCTTTGAGTGCCTTAAAGTTCATAGAATAGGCCAGGCGAATAAATACAAAATACAATACCTGCACTGTCAGCGGATCAGAAGAACTTTCTAAAATTTCTGCGAGTTCCTCTCCTGTTGTGAGAGTTGATAACTGTTTGAGGGAGAATTTGGCACTGGACCGCCTCTGTTTAGTTTGTTCCTTTTGCATCTCAGCTTGCACCTGACCATACACTATTTCAGCCATTTGCTGCCTTTTCTTTTCACATTTTGCTAATTCCTTTTCCTCAGCTCGCTGGGACCTCACAACTGAAACAAAGAGATGGTAATTTAACAAGTTTACACACACACAATTCAGAAAGATCCACCTCCAAAAGAAAGAAAAAATAAACCTGTTTTTTCATCTTTTTTCTCCATGTACACCACAGGATACACACGAGCAATATAGGCTGATACACAACTAATAACTCCGCCACAAGCAAGAATAGATGGAAGGGATATTCTTAGAGGACCAGGATTTGTCTGAAAGCCTAACTTTGTGTACCAACGAGCTCGTCTTGTGGAGTTACTACATAACTTAATCCGGACATCTGATCGTGCCTTGCAAAGAAAAATCAGAAACAAGAATGTTGAAATGCACTTAAGACATCATATATGTAGCTAAAAAACGGATACTTTCTAATGTACTTACCTGGAGAGGAGAGCATCCTTCTGGACAGTTCAGCAGTTCAGCACTATGCATTAACAGTTTAGTACCCACAGCAATCACACCTTTCGATACCATACGCTGCATATCTGAATCAATACAAGCTGTGACACTGTACCATCCATCTGTGAGTTCCAGCTCTAACCCTGCAACTCCTTGATCGCTGTCCATTAGCTGAGTAAAATAAAAGAATCTTGTAAGAACAAGCTTTGATTGAGACAATAATAGTTGGTGCAATCCAAAAGATATTTACATTTTTGACACTGGCAACGCATAGTGCCATGCGTTTAGCTACTGAATCATCATGCTCTAGGATGCGTCTCAATGCTGGCCTTTCACAGCGGTCAATTTCTCTATCATATCGATATTTCAGCTGTAGCATCAGTATATCAGGTGTAAGGCATCTGGAAACACATGGTAATACACACAATAAAATAAGAATAATAAATAAAATCAAAATTATTGCACTCCTGTTCATTCTCACCTTCCTCCCAAGTGATGGGGAAACATCTTTTCAAAAGCAGCTAACTTCCAAACAAGCCACCTATAATGATTCTGGACCCAGCCTGAAGGAATGAGAGATGGATCAACACCAGGACTTGCAAGAAATGCTCTTTCAACTTCTTCCACACCAGCTGATCCGTGGGAATCTAGCACAAGACGAGCACCATCTCCAACAGGAAGACCAGCAACATTTTCTCTACAGACATCTTCACTGAAAATAAAAAGAAAAAATGCATAGTAAAATGATACACAGAGATTTTTTAAATGTTATTTATACATTTCAACTGAAAGTTATATCATTTAAACTAAACAAATCTGTTAATATTTTCCATAACTTCACAATCATATTGTACCTGTAGTAGTCCCAAGCAGAAAACCGAAACTCAGAACAGTTAGTTGCAGTAATGGATATTACTGAAGATTTCAATCCAATTTTTAACAACTGAAAAAGACAGTCAACTTAAATTTATACATAAACTGTCAAAGATATGTAAGTTTTGGAACAAATGTGGCCAAATATTTTTTTAAAATAAAAAAAAGTAACTCAATACTCACATCACTAGCAGAACAGCTTCCAGGTTGCTCAATTTCCTTCATTTCTGCTAACTTTTTAAGTGTTTCAGCACCTGAAGTTTTACGACTAAACCATGTTCCTAACTGAGGTTGAAGCAACTCACCCTTTTCCTCAGCATGATTATCTATAAGTTGCTTCTGCTCGTTTGCAGCTCTTCGGCGCATCTCAATTACTTCAGGTCGCAGACTTCTTTTATCTGAATAAGCTGATCTTGATGACTGAAATTCTATATGAGACACATACAGATTGGCAGAAGATTTTCTTCTCTTTGCTTCCGGAGGATTCAGAGCAGGGCTTGATGGACACCGTTTGAGATGTTCTTCAGAATTTGTTTTGTACGGTGTCCTGAATGCAGAGGATTGGCCGCATTGGTTTCTTAACAATGTTTTCTTCATTGACAGCAACTGATTACATGTTTTAGAGCCAAAGGGGACTTTGGGATTGGAAGAAGGATTAGGAGTCAAACTACTGTCAGTATTTGTTGATGAACCTCCACATTCCGGAAAGCTGACTTTGGAAGGAGATGGGGCTGATTCACTGAAACTGTTACTACATCTAGAATTCAAACAATCTAACTTGACAGGGGACGACGCTGATTCACCTACAAAGAGCTTACGAGATAGTGCATTTTTCATAAGTGACCTTGAATTCTCAAGTGAATCTTTATGGTTTGAATCTCCATCTCCTGAAGCTTTTCTATGCTCTTGTGTAGACCTACTTTGTGATGTCAAATCATTTGAGAGGCCTGTGGATCCCACATCATGCCCTTCAGATGATGTAACAGCTGACGTTTCTTGCGCTGGCGATGAAGATCTTGAGACACTGGTGTTAGAGAGGCTCAGTTTCCCACGTCGAGATCGTCGCCTGAGACCCACGCTATTATTTCTTACCAAAATAGGACTAGTTGGTTGATTAATTTTACAACCTTCGTCGGAAAGTGATGAAATAACTGGCATTAGATTACTAGATCGATCAGTAACCAGTGAGGGACTTGTGCAAATAGTTTCCAGTGTATTAGCAGCTGCGTTTGAGGATTCTGCCTCATTGAAGAACTCATCGTCAGCCATGAACGCTGCCGTGCTTGCAGTTATCTCCTGAGTTAGACTAGTCTTTTGCAGATCAAGATGGCCAGGATTGTACCTCGTACTGTCTAAACAATTTTCTTTGTTGTCTGTAAGGTAATTGGAAGAGATTGAAGTTGTTCTGATAGGAGCCTTGAAAGAGATACTTTTTTCAATCTTTGGCACTTTAATTTGGGGTACACAAACTGAAGACACATCATGAGATGAAAACAAACCAGAATCATCATTAGCATCTTTTTCTACTGCTTTGTTCCTTTTCAAAGAAAGGACAGTTTCCACACTATCATCAAATTCAGAGGCACAGTCAGCAAAGACGTTTCTTGCTCTGCTCAAAGCTTCTTTGGTAATACTGACAGATCTCCCACTCGCTGTTGAGAACTCTGCCATCGGCACTGAATCCGTTGCACCCTTTTTTGGGCTACCATTTACCAAATTAATTTTGTTAAAAGGAGACAATGTGAAGTGTTTTGGCTCCAAATCAAGTGGGGAGTCAGACAATAGATCTGCAGTCAGGCCCTTCACTTTCCTAAGAGCTGCTTTAGACACTGAAACAGACCTCCCACTGGCGGTTGAAAATCCTCCAATGTTTGCAGATTGTTCAGCAGGAATTAATGGATCTTGCTTTCCTTCTTCACTTAAACAAGTATTTTCATTGGCATCTGAAAATTCATTGAAGATATTCTTTGCTTTCTCAAGGGCTTTTGTGGAAACATTCACAAATTTTCCACTGGCTGTTGAAAATCCAATGTCATTTCTTTGCTTCCCTGTAGACTCGCAGACAATTTGATTTCTCTCTTCATCATTCACTTCCGCAGGATCATCAAATAGGTTTTTAACTTTCTTCGAGGCCTGTGTTGGAACATTCACAGATTTTCCATTAGCTGTTGAGAATGCAACTTTCCCAGACTTTTTCACAATGGGTTGCAGTGAATCTCGATTCTTGCTATCAGTGATATTAAATTTCTTCTTTGACTCTGAAAAGTCATCAAAAAGGGTTTTAGCTTTCTTTAGAGCATCTTTCGACACACATACAAATCTTCCACCTGCAGTAGAGAATCCAACTGGCTCAGAATGAGGCATATCTTGATTCCTTTCTTCAATGGATTGAACCCTTTCTTCAATGGATTGAACCCTTTCTTCAATGGATTGAACTTCATCACCTGTTTCGTGTAGGCCATCAAGAACTTTTTCCAGTGCGGAGACCTTTGCAGTTTTTCCTGCAGCTGTAGAAAATTCATCTATCACTGCCAGCTCTCCAGCAGGACGATTCTCTTCATTTCTTACTTCATTCTGGTGCGCCACTTCGCTTTTTTCTGGAAGGTCATCAAAGAGATTTTTAACCTTTTTCAAGGCTTCTGACGAAACATTTACAGGTGTCCCACTAGCTGTGGAAAATCCTACATTTCCTGACTGCTTGACAGAGGGAAGAGTCCTTTGATTTCTTACTTTGTTCTGTGGAGCTACCCGATTACCATCTGAAAGGTCATCAAAGAGATGTTTAGCTTTCTTCATAGCTTCTTTTGAAACATTCACAGCTTTCCCACTCGCAGTTAAAAATTCAAATTTTCTTGATTGCTCAATTTGTCTTTCGCCCTTATATTTTCCTTCACTGGAGTGAACTTTATCATTTACCTCAGGAAGGTTATCAAAGAGAATTTTAGCTTTCTTCACAGATTCTTTTGACACATTAACAGATTTCCCACCAGCAGTAGCAAATCCAGCTTTTGTTAATGGTTCTGGAATGGACTGTATACTTAGATCTCCTTTTTCCAAGTGCTCCATAGTCGGTTGTTTACTTTGATCTCTTCCGTTGATCGCAGGTCTTTGCCGATTTACTTCTGAAAGATCATCAAAGAGATTCTTAACTCGTTTAAGAGCTTCCTCAGAAACATTCACTTCTTTTCCACTTGCAGTGAGGAATCCATCTCTTCCTGACAGCTCCTTTTCACCATGTTTCATATCTTCATCATCTCTTTCAGTAAGAGGAACTTCCTCATTTACTTCAGAAAAATCATCAAAGAGACTTTTTACTTTCTTCAAAGCCTCTTCTGAAACAATCACAGCTTTACCACTAGCAGTTGAAAATCCATCTTGCTCTGTTCTGGATAGTGACATATTTTCATTATCTTGACTTTCTATTTTAAAAGCACGTTTGACTTCATTTTCTTCTTTCCGGGGAATTACAGTTGAATTTGAAGATTCATTAATTTTGCTAGGACATTGTTTCAAAACATCTTCGCAAGTTTCCAGTGCTGTTGAAAAAATAGAATGGTCTTTACTTGTTGGTAATAAACATTCATCTTTCTCTCTTCTGTCAGCAGTTGATCCTGAATGAATGTTACTAGATAGGTTTTTAACTATGTTCAAACTTTGTTCTTCATCAATAATTAAGGAATGTCCATCATGTAGCTTCAATCCATTGCTACAAGACTCTGAAACAGAGCCATGAGCCAAATTTAAGCTCATAGAACTACAGGAAGTATCACTTCTCTGTCCTTGAGAAGGAATTTCCAGAGATCTCTGCTGACAAGTTTTACCCAAAAGAGGGGAAAAACTATCTAGACAAGCTTTTTTGTTTGGGATAACACTTTTGTCTTCATAGCTTTGGACTGAACGTCTCTTTCTGTCAGTATGAGATGTTTCTTCAGTCACTTTCGGCTTCAAATTGCCTATCTTCACACCATCTCCATGCTCCACATCACTTTCAGCTCCAGGTGATGGCGATTCCGTTACCCTCCCTGCTCCTATAATATTGGCAGGGTCATTACAATCCTGAAAATATTCTTCACAGTCCTGAATTTGTGACTGTAAATTGCTTTCAATTGTTTTTCCTTCAGGCAAATTAACAAATTCATCGATCACTTCAGATAGTAACTGTTTGGCTTTACATATATTTTTTTCTGAGACTAGAATACTTTTACCACTAGCAGTAGAAAACCCATGAGAGGAAGACTGCTGGTTAACCTTTTTGTTAAGATCCTCATCCAGAACTAATTTTGATTTTCTAAGAATCTCCTCATAGTTTGGAGATTCTTCAAGCATTTCACAAACGCTTTCAGATTTAAAGTTAGAGGACGCAACAAATGATTCACTGACCTGCTCCACTTCATGCCATGTGTTGAAATCTTCTCCATTACGAACAAGTTGCAAGAGCTGCTCCACTTCCTCTGCAGCTTGCACCATCTGATCATTACTGAACGCTTCTGCTCCGTCTGCTTTATCCCTTGCTTTCTCAACACCAGACAGAGGAGACTCTTTGCTTGTGCACAGATTGTCAACTTTTTGCTGATTTTTTTCTGGTGAATTTAACACATCCTTAAAAATGCTCAAACCTTTGAGAATGGCTTCTTGTGGAAGTTCAATCTTATTGCCATGTGCTGTTTGAAATCCCTCTGAAATTTCAGATTTGTCTGAAATAATTTTACTGTTGAGTAAGGTTTGACTGAATTCTGGCACTGATTTAGACACTCGCTTCACAGTAGATTGCAATTCTTTTTCTGAGCCTTCCACAAGATCTTGGTTTATTTCTTCCTGTAGCTTGCTAAACACAACTAAATCTTGTGTTGGTATTACAGATTTAGTTTTCAAAATGCTTTGAGAAGCAGCCTCCAAAGCAATCACCGAGCTAAGAATTTCTTTCATAAGAGTTTGAGGCTCACTTGAAACTGAATACCTGGAAGATTTTGATTCCGATCTACTGCCTATTGAATAGCAAAACTTTTTGATGTGAGAGTTTGAAGTCTTAATAGACTGCACTTTTGTTTCAGGCTGAAAATTATCCGATAGAATAGTGGTGCTCATAGCGGCCAGATGCTCCATGAATGAATCATCAGGAATACAACTTGTGTTCTCTTCCATTTTAGTCGCTTCTTTTTCCTCCAGAATTCCTGATCTTTGTGCTGGTCCCGTATCCTCTACCTTCTCCAGAAAAGCTGCTGGAGTAGGATTCAAATTCGATGAAAACAAAAGACGCTTTCTTTTGGTGTCAGGCTGCTTATCTGGGGCCTGAAGATTTGGAACTGAAATGGCTCTTTGCTCCTGTCCTTGACAAACCTTCTCTAAAGTTGCAACTGAGATATCCTGAAGAAAAGACCCTTCGTGGTTTGAATCACAATTTATAGGAGATGACAGCTCACTCAAAGGAGATTTCTTCCTGCTTCCAATGTTTGGAGTAGATTCAGCAGCACTGCTACACTTACTGCTTTGTGGGCTACACTGTATGACATCTTGAAGAGATTCTTCAGTATTGTCAAATAAATCTTTTTCTCCTTGTTGTGCTGAAGTGGTCTGATTTGAAGAACATTTGAACTTACTACTACCAGAGAGGATAGGTGAATCCCCAGAGACTTTGTTGAACTTCTTATCTGGAGAAACTTGAGCATTGCAATCCGAATTGAAATTCTCATTTACATTGCTGAAAAACTGATCTTTGAACACACCACCTGCACTGCAGGACTTTCTGGTCTCGTCATCTTCTTTGGTCCTAGTAGACAGTGGTATAAACCATGGAGATTGAGGACTATCAACAGAAATTTTTGAGGTGTCAAGAATTTTTTTCCCTTTGCATTTGGGTGTTTTAAAAGTTTTCAAATGTTCGACATCAGAGCTGATATTTAAAGAATGACAATCTGTTATATCATTTGAGTCAGGGGAAAATAGTGCTCGAGGTCTCACCTAGAAAACAAATAAAGTTGGATTAGCTATGATCTTTTTATAAATATTAATAATGGGACATACTTCTTTCCTGAGAAGGCCAGACTTACAGCTAATCCACAATCATCACTAGGTAAAAAAACCTTACGTTCCTCTGTGTTGAGTTGATTTGAACAAGTTACATTGCCTGTCAGAGGTGTAGCCATTGAGCTGCTCCAAGATATATCAGCATGCTCTGCTCCATCAAAAAGATCATTTAAAGCGCAGGGCATTACTTGCTCACTTGCGTAGGTACAAGGAACAGTGGCGAACATGTCTTCATCTGAATCAGAATCAAAATCATGCCTGGTTGGTGCTCCAGCAACAGGTGTTTTGGGTGCTACAGAATCAACCTGCAACGTCTGCGACAGCAACATGCTATCGTTTGGCAAACTTGGAGGTAACCTAGCACAAAAGACAAATTTCAATCAGTTTCTCCTAATCTGTTTCTTGCTGACACAAAATGCCAAGTATGACTTTTACAACATACCTCAAGTTCTCAATAGTATTTGCTATTGGTAAAGAGATAGAAGATCCCGGAGGCAAACCTGATCCTGATCTACCTGCAGATACATAATAACATCTGTTCAAGCAAAAATTTTGTAACGCTGGTGCGCAGAGGAGATAGACGCATATAGTCCAAGCTGAATCACAACACTGATGTGTTCAAACTCTTTGGGTAAGAGCATAAAATAATTTGGCAAAGATTAAAAATAATATGCAAATTAAAAACTTACGCATTCTGTTCTTGCGTCGGCCGTCAGTACCGAATTTTTTATACCCAAAACTGGGCGTGTTGAGAATAGGGCTACTTGGTCCATCTTCTTTGGGATCAAATTTAACTCCACCACAAACTTTGTCATCTTCATCTTCTAAGAAAGGGTCTTTATCCTCTTCTTCCATGTTTCACCTGCAAAAGTTTAATGGAAATTTGATGAAGGAAATCAACGAAAGACGCAAATAACAACATGTGCCACAAACATTCTTAGGAAAAAGGATAATAACCGTGGTATTAATAATTTAGTTTGCAATCAGACATCGTAAATAAAGCCAAAACATAAATACTATTCGGACAACGTGAACACTTCGCTTTGATGATAAATCTTAATGACAAGTAGGATGGTGCAAAACAAGTAGTAAATAAATATCATCACATAACTACAAAGTCAGCTGCCTAACCTGAACTTGCTCAGAAATTGATTAGTGACAGGAAAAAAAGTATGGGAGCTAAAGGATGAAGAAATACAATAACGACTAATTATACCAAGAAGAAAGCCAGTTGGTTGAAGCTTACATCTCTTAGTTCTACTTTCAGAAATTTTTCTTTGAAGTCTTGAGAAAACACAACACAACACCCGTGCAACACCCAAACCCAAACATATTCGGCGGTAAGCTTACCTGCGAATAGCAATTTTCGTTATTGAGAGGAGTAAACAAACAAGTTTCTGCATGAGAAATTGTCATGCCAGGGGACCTGATCTTGCATGCAGTGCAGCAAGACAGGTTGCTTCTTTTACCTTCTTTCTCTAGGACAGTTTTTTCTTTTCTCGGTATATTTGTCATAAAAACTCTATGACTTGCGATTGAAATGAATTTCTATACCCCAGCAAAGTTGAGCTTTTTCTCCTCACTGCCATGATCACCATATGGGGAAGTCCGAGAATGTTTCAGAGAAAATTGACGTCTTGAGTCAGGTCATTATGATGACACTTTGACCAGTTTTGCCACAGCTCAGTCAGAACTTTTGCACGAGCACCGTCACCAGTGATGTTATAACCAAACAATTGTCAGAAAAGTGGCTTCACAATGACTAAGTTTACTCTTGTTCTCACATAACTTCATCGTGACCAATTTTGATTTCATGGACGAAAATATTACTGTTTAGTGTTCATCACTGAGTCCCAGATTTCTGAAATAAATAGGTCCTTTGCAGTAGATATTATGTATTTTGTCTCAAACTGAAAAACTTAACACAAGGCTGGTTGAAAAATGACTTCAATATCCAAGACAAGAAACAACATGTTTGTGTACTTTTAAAGACAAATTCTTAATTTAAAATTTTCCTCAGTCTCATGATGCACTCTACATGAATAGACATTCATTGAGAGGTAAAAGAGAAATAATACATTATATCAGGAGAAAAAATTATCTTAAAACATATCAACAAGTAACAAAACACTTTTTAAATCATAACATTTTTTACTTGAACTTGAACTTAAAAAAAGTATTCACACCTAACAAATTTAATAAATGATAAGTTTTTCAAGTTTGTTCATGCTTTGATGCCTAAGTTACACGTTATTATCTTATTTGTGCTACAGTTATAAACTTCAATTATATATGATCACAGAAATACACGAAGCATAAGGTAACTACAGTAAAATTATTGTGCACAGTAATGTTGGCTGTTCTTCTAGGGATTGAAATAGAGATTTAGTGGTCGTCTTGGCCAGTCAACTCTAGAAAGTAACTTTTCTCGTGCAACCCATTGGTTTACAAGCTGTTTTTCATAAGGCAATATGTTAGCTTCAATCCATTCTTCAATAGTATACTGATCATATATTTCAGAGCCTGCACGTCGAAACTCTGTTTTCAAATTCATGAGCTCCATCTTAAAACGATCAACATCTCCAGTCGCAGATTCAACCTGAAAATAAGAAGGATACTTTTTTTTTCTGTGTTTTTTTTTTTAAAGATGATAGTGCTTTGAGAGGGCTGGATTTGAATTCTAAATCAATTATTTCTTCTAACCTGATGAGGATTTGAAAAGTTCCATTTTATGTTCTGTTCGCTCAGCCAGCCCCGTGCCACAAAGTTGTTTATTCCTGTTTGAGGGTTTTCTAGCTCATTTCGTAAAAGGTACAACTGCTGAGCTATACTAAAGATTCTGGCTCCTGGGAAGGCACATTGTACTCCACCACTATGAGGAGGGAATGTGATGTCACATTGCAACAATTCCAGCAATTTAGTAGAGATATCAATTGGATATGCTGAAACAAAGATAGCAGATCAAAATTGGCTATGTATCATGGAATTTACTCCAAAAATTCAGTTTCAATACAATGCTTTACATCATACAACAATAAAAGATTCTTTCTTAATAGTTTTAACGTCAGTTGTCAACTTACTGTGTTTATAATTTTCGATATAATAGAGATTCAAAACTAAGGATGGGATTCCCACCGGCAGCAATTCACACAAGACTGCAAAGTGGTCATAACGTTGCCAACCAGTCAGCATTATTCCTCGAAAGTTAACCTGGTGTTTAAATTGTTCTACTATGGCCATCCACGACATATGATTTTCCAAATGGTATGCTGAAGACGGGAAAAACAATATTCACATTAATAACTGTTCTCATAAACTTTTGCTGGTAAAACTGTTTGAGAAACTAAAGAAACATACTGAAGTTGGTCAGAAGCTGATCAGGCCCAGTGGCACCTTTGAAGGCAGAGGCAATCCATATGTTCTTGAAATTGTGCGAATACATAGTCCAAACATCTGAATTTATATGCATCAGTATATTTGGGTGATAATTCCACACAACAGGCTCAACCCATTGCGATATACCAGAGTCAGCAAGCTCGGAATTCGAGAGAGTACGGAACATGTCTTCCCACACAAGAGGCATAACATGAGGATGATTTGTGCGTACATACCTACAAAAAATCAAGTTTGCAAGTTGTACGAATTTTCAAAGTACATATTTGCAACAATGGAAAAATAAACACAGAATATATACCAAAAAAATGCATACTTACTTTGCAACACTCTTAACATGATTGAGAAATAATTGCCCTCTATTCCAGTTCTCCTGCTTCATTTTCTCAATGCACCTTGCACATCTACCAAGTTCATACACTTCATCTGATCCAATGTGAAGGTATTTCAAATTAGGATGCAAATTTACAATTTGATCAATCATTGTATGCAAGACATCCATTGTTCTATTGTGCGTTGGGCAGAGAGACTGTAAAACAAGAAAAATTTAATATCAGTTCAAAGATCAAATCTTTTCTCTTTAAAAAACGTAAAAAAAATCGATAGATTAATAGTTGGGGCACAAGAGGGGACTTTGGCAACAAACTTGTTAAATTTAAATACAATTTTTTTTTTAGTTTTTTTTTTTTTAA
>CABIKL010001069.1:0-17126 GCA_902196195.1 Aptinothrips rufus | reverse complement strand
CCCCCCCCCTTTTTTTTTTCTTTCTAAAACTGAGGATCAACTTCAGACCTCGTCGGACCATACCCTCCTTGCAGGCTGCTCGTTGAGCTCTGATGTTTCACAGACTGCACTGCGTCCCTGCCCCGCTACGCAGTCATCTGACGTCATTCCGAGACGAGTTGTTTCGCTCACCGGTCTGTTCACTCGCTTCTTCCCTGCCCTGTCCGTCCAGCCCTGCCCCTGCCCATGCCCTATCCCTGCCCTGCCCGTGCCCCTGCCCCTGCCCTGTCCAGCCCTGCCCCTGCCCTGCCCCTGCCCTGTCCATCCCTGCCTCTGTCCATAGTGGACGGAAGGTACCAGCACCAGCTGAGCTGGGTCTTTGCCCACGCTGTAAGCGAAGTTGAACCCACTCCAGACCAGAGTCTGTAGCGTTCTCGTTCCCAGAAAGAATTGCCTTTAGAATGAGAAGATTCAACGACAGGAAAAGTCTCTATAAAGGTAGGAAGTTATTTTCCTTATTAGTGGAAGTTCACCAAATTCCCACACCTTTCGTATCACTAGAGCCCGAGTGTGGTCGAATAAGAACGCCAATATGTCGTTTGAATTAGAGCGTGAAGATCAATGCCGACTCTTATTCGGGAGGACGGGTGTCGGACCTTATGGCGCAGGTCATATAGTGCCGGATGATGTTGGACGAGTGTTCCACTCCGAATGCAACCCTTTCAGCCTCAATTGCCAGTGCTGCAGCCTCAGATTGTTTTCAGTCCATTTGACCGTGCACTGTCCGGCTCGGCTCGGCTCGACTCGACTCGGCTCGACTCGACTCGACTTGACTCGGCTCGACTCGGCTCGGCTTGATTCGGCTCGGCCACAGTCAGACATCCCTGTGGTCACGGGCTGCCCTGCAAATGTCCGCACAGGGCTCGGCCGGCCTTGCGGTGATGACTATTTAACCTGACCCAGCCCTTATTTTGGCATCCCGGAGGCCACCGGACTGGCAGGCTTAGCCCTTGGCTGCCCTTGGTTTACCTCCGCGCCTCGCCCACGCCCCTTCGCTCCTGCCCTTGTACAGTTACCTTGCCAGGGCGAACTTGGAGCTGACTAGAGGCATCGGCTGACAGTCTAAACCACTGCTAAGTGAAGCGATCTCAGATTTGTTCGGAAAATACACCGTTATCTCTCTGAAATTTTATGTAATTTTCTTACATCTTGGATTGCAACGGACGCTACCCCGCAATTACACGACGGTAAATCAACTTTCTTTCCGAAATCAAAATTAAAAAAAGAAAAGGACATTATAAACGTTTCAATAAAATTTCGTTTAAGTTGTTCCTCAGGCTGAAGGTTATTTACTAAATTAACTTTGATTTAACTGAAATTTTGTATCGTCATGACTCCGTTTGTTCGTTGATTAACGATTCTGCGAACCTGTAACCCGCAATATTACATAAACATCAGTGTCGATTGCGTTCTCTGGAACGAGAATAATGTTACGCAATGTCCGTGCGCTGATTCATGTCCTCTCCGCTCTTCAATCTCCGCAGTTCGGGTTCCTTTCTCACAGCCAACTCGCCCCCCCCCCTTTCCGCCCCTCCCCCGGCCCGTCCCACCCCCCCACGCCCCGCCCCCTTTCCGCCCCTCCCCCGGCCCGTCCCACCCCTCCACGCCCCGCCCCATCTCGAGGGAAGCCCACAGTTGGAGCCCCTGCTCTTCCGAACAGCAGACAACGAGAGCGAAGGGCCTGGCCCGGCCCGGCCCGGCCTGGGCTTTTGAGGCGCACACCCATCCATTCCGCAATCCTGCAGACGACCCCTCCACGTCGAAAAAGTACCTTTGCCCTCATAAAGCTCTGGCTGGGGGTTGGCAACGCGCCCGCCATGCGCCCGCCCTCCCGCCACCACCGCGAGGCCGCGAGGCCCAAGTTACGCAATTCAACTGTGCGCTGTCCGCTGTGAGGTTGCTCTGATGAAGGCAGGGCAAGGCAGGGCAGGGCACAGGGCAGAGCAGGGCAGGGAAGGGCAGGGCTGGGCAGGGCAGGGCAGGGCAGGGCAGGGCAGGGCAGGGCACAGGGCAGGGCAGGGCAGGGCAGGGCAGAGCGCAAACCAGATCTCGGGGTCACGGCCCGCTTGATAAGGAAACCGTGACAGCTACAGCAGCGTCGAGCCGAGCCGCGCTACGGTGGGGGCACGATGGCGAGGCGGGGCAGGGCGGGGCGGGCTGGGGTGAGGTGGGAATTGGCGGAGTGGAGCAGCTAGAGGGCAAGGCTGGCCCGCGGCCTGGGTAGGCAGAGTTCCTCGTCCTTTCCCTCTTCAGACGATCAAACCTGAAACGTTGGTTGCAGGCAGGCATGCAGCATTATGTGACTTTCAGTCTCACTCGAAAGGGACGGCTTCTCTAACCGATTCCTTTTCGATATGCGTATGCTCTTCGAAAAAGTCCAAAGAAAAATGCAATCCCTCAGCCAATTATTGACTAATTGTATGCTTCGGATACTCAAAAATTACGGCCTACTTACAAAAGACTTTACTTTGGATGCTGAACTTTATTTCTTAAGTTAGACTTTGAACGCTGCTGATTACTGCAGATTGAATTTCATATGCGTACACAATTCTTTTTTGGTGGGAGTACCAAGTCCATCCAAAGTGTTATGGATTCCTTAAAAAAAAATTCAGAAGCAACTTACAAAATTTCATCACCAGGTTGCCAGTGCAGGCGCATTTAGCAGTGAAGTGGAGTGGGGTCACGGTAAAAACAATGTCTTGTTTTCTAAGGATTTTTGTCCTTATTCCAAGGAGAGGCGGATGATTTCTTGGAGTCCAAGGCAACTTCCTTGAAATCCATTTAACGATTACTTGGAAACCAAGGCACTTTCCTTGAATTCCAAGGAATCATCCGCATAACTATAAGACCCTTGGAAAACAAGACATTGTTTTTGCCGTGGTAAGGACGATTGCGGCCAGGAGGCTCATTGATTACAGAAAACGGGAATTCGATCGGATCGGCCTCTGCAGTGTTGGAAATGAGATGGGACTGCGACTGGAGTCCCGATTGGCGTGGCGGAGCGAGTGCCGGCTTGATAGTCTCAATCCGAGCCGCAACCCCATTCACTGACCTCGCCGGCATGGTCCGCTATCAACCCGTTGGAGGAGGAGTTAAGAGAAGGCCGCCCCTCTTATAGCTTGCACGGCAAAACGATCCCTTGAAAACCAGGGATAGGTGGATAATTTTAAGGGTCCTTATTATGGGATTTTATGCATAGCTGCGTTCTTGAAATCAACCTTTCCTTGAATTTCGAGGGATCGTTTTTACCGCGTGATCTGTGGAAAAAAAAACACGAAATAAAACGACAATAAATTGGGAAAATGGTCAAAACAAATATTTTATTGCGGGACTACATTCCGTTCGCAAACGCGAACAGCGCGCTCAGTTGCTGAAGAGAACTGGTGCGAGATGACACGGGAACTATAAACTGCACCGCCTGGTATCTGTCCATGGGGATGGATAGGGAGAGGCCGAGGTTTTTACTTTCGTCTCGTTGAGATTGGTCGTGGAACCAGGTCAAAAGCAAGGGGTGACATAGGCATGTGCGTTGTGCGGGGAGGGGGGGGGGGGGGGGGGGCGGGGGGGGGGGGGGGGGGGGGGTGGGGGGGGGGGGGGGGGGGGGGGGGGGGGAGTGCAGTGGTGAGTGGGGTGCGGAGAGTAGGATAATGTGAAGATTAGTGGGAAGTGGAGAGTGTGGGGTGTGAAAAGTGGAGAATGGGGAGTTGTCAGTGGGGTAATGCGCAGATTGGTAGTGGGAAGTGGTGGTGTGTGGGGAATTGGGAATGGGGAGTGAGAAGCACTGAGCGGGAATTGTGGAGAGTGGAGTGGCGGGAGTGAGTAGCAGTGAGCGGGGAGTGTGGTGAGTGGAGTGGGGAGTGGGGAGTGAGTAGCAGTGAGTGTGGAGAGTGGAGTGGGAAGTTAGGGACGGCGTGCTAGTGTGAGCGGGACACGGGGAGTCGGGTGGGGCGGCCTCCTCCACTTCATGAAGCAGGAGAGACCTGAACGCGCGGGACGCAGCGAGTGTGCCGCAGAGATAAAACTGACGTGCATCATGTCGCTGCTAACGACGCCTAATTGGATTGACCTGTAATAAGATACTGCTGGGTCAGCATTCTAAAACCATAAATTTTACGTCTTCTGCTTTGAAAAGTTGTCGTTTCGTCGTCTTTGTAATCAGTTCGCGAAGTTGAAAGTGTGGGCCAAGCACAGCACTGTCCTGGCGGTTCAAGCAATTAGAGTGGACAGGGCATGCGACGAGGCCCCCCCCCCCCCACCTCTCCCGACCCACCCCTTCCAACGTCGAGCACTAGGAGTCAAGAGAAAGCAAAAGGCATCGACCGTGAGATGTGGATTGTTGGGCCCCTATCACGTCACAATTGACTTAGTCCCGGTTGGTTCACCGTGGATATGTAAAGCACTTATTTCCGCCATTCAAGAAGTCCCAAGCGGTCGTGGCGCTGACTGTCAGGTGGCGTGGCGGGTCGTGGCGTGGCGTGGGGAGGCGCGGTGTGGGGAAGGCTGCCTGAGGAGTATCGATACCTCACAGTGGCTCCCACGTTCCGGCTTACGCGAGCCATTATGGCATGGCAATGGAGTCAAGCCTTTATGTACAGGGCACTCTTTGCCACTCTTGCTTCTCTCACCTTTTGGTCTTCGTTTCCAAGTAAGTATAGTAGGCCACCTTCATAATCTTGAACCAGCACTTCCTTGTTAAGTATTTGTTGTGATAGTCTTATCCAATCTTCCTTCTTTTTAGGAAAGACCCCGCAGAAAAAGAACTGAAATTTATCGTGAAGAATACGAACAAAATCAGCCCTTTTTGGTTTTTTTGAAATATTGTCGACAGGCTGCTCTCTACTTTCATCCAAACAACTACTGAAAATGAGCGAGGATTACTCGCAGAGAACATTGTGATGACATTTTTATCATTTCTTTCTACACAGTGGCCTTCTCTTTCATGCTTATATGTGTATTTTCCGGCACTCTCAGACCTTATGGACTTTTAGGTTCATAACACATAAACAAATTTGTGCGACAATAGACTATGAACAAACTTGTCCATGGCCATGAGCAAATTTGTTCAGTACCGTGCACCAAATGTTAACAACGTACAAACACAAAATTTTATGACTATTGTTGCATAAATTTGCCAATATATAAAGTGAAAATATTCATGGTGGGTCTGAGAGTGTGCAAGCACTGTGCAAGCTCTGGTCATCAGGTGTCGTCGATGTCACCTGCCCTTCCCTGCCCGATCTCCTGCCCGTCGATGACCTGGCCATTTAGGGCGGGGGCCTACAGCGCAGCGAGCCCCGCCCGGAGCCCCGCCCGGAGCCCCGCCCGGAGCCCGGCCCGGAGGCTCCAGCCCGGCCCGAGTGGGCTCGTCTCGATTCGACTCCGGTGCGCTCGGCTCGACTCGGCTCGGCTCGGCTCGGCTCGGCTCGGCTCGGCTCGCAGCGTGGCGTGGCGCGGCGCGGCGTGGCGTGTAGCGGGTAGCGGGCCGGTCCCTCGCAGTGCATCTCCGCCAGCGCAGACGAGCGCAGCCCGGCCCGTGCCGTGACTTGCTTTGGCCGCCGATACAGTTGACCCACCCGGCCGAGCCTTGCCCCGCGCCGTGCGACCAGCAGACAGCTGACACACCGGCATCACCTGTGGATTACCTGTGCGTGTGTTTGTGACAGTGCGACCATGGACTCGAGTGCGGTTGGTGTGACAGTGTCCTCGTGACGGTGTTTGTTGGTGCGCATGGCCCGGACTGCCGCCCTCTCTGGAGGTCCTCACACCAGCCCCACGCGGGGCTGCGTGCCAGTCCAATAAGTGCGCGCGCCCAAAGTGCAGTGTTTTTTTGTGAAGCGCAGTGTGGCCTTTGGATACGTCGCCTCTACCAGTGTCGCCAAGGATTACCACTCCAGCACGAGGATACTACTGCGAGTCTGTTTGGGTTGCACCGTGAGTTCCTCCTAACGCTCGCCTCGCCTCCCGGGCCCTTTGATTCTCTTATACTCCCAGCCACCCCTTTCCCCCTTGTTTCTCATTGTCCTCCAGTTGTCACGATGGATGAGCCCCTCGGGAGCCTCTCCAGGATGGCATGACCCCCACGGCGGCGTCTGTCCGGGCGTGCGGCCCCCACACCTACAACTCCACACGTTGACCAACAGTCACAATGGGTGGTTCACCCTCTTACCCCCCGCGACGAGCGTTGGGCCCTTCGTCGATACAGCGGTGGCAACCTCAACCAGGTAAACGTGCAGGAGTGAAGTAAAGAGTGCCTCTGGTCCAAGCCGCGCGCCCCGCCCCACCGAGTCTAGTCGAACAGATCTCTGTCATGGGCAATACTGAGACTTCCTCACTCTTCTGGTACACGTTCTCCGGATACTTTTGTATTTAAGTCATTTTCTCAAAATTTGAGTCATTGGCTCTCAATTCGCATTAGTTGATCTTAATTTTTTTGAAATCACTCAGAAATTAAAGAACTGTCATGTAGTTTAGATCGGTCTCTCATATGTGAGTTTTTGTTTTCTTTCCGCGCAATTGGTATCAGTGAGGAAGCCCTCGACGTTATTGTTTTCCTTGTCCCTTTCTTTGCAAAGTTCCAAGTTACGCTTGCAATAATTTCGACTTTCAAAATGGTCTTGATTTAAAATAAAAATAAAATATCGCACTGCGTCGCCAGTGTTTACGCTGGCTGGTCCGTATCTGGGGCATTTGAAATGCGTTGGGGATGAGAGGCAAGAGGTCTTCCCTCGCCGTCCTCACGAGACACTCGACGGGTGGGGTGGGGTGGGGTGGGGGCTTGGACCAGATCTGGAAGGAAGTGGGCGGTGCGGTGAGCGGAGACAACACGTGAAGAGTGACACCTCGCATGGCCTTCCCCGGACCACCGAACCCTTCCCCCTTTACATGCCAACAGATTAGGGCCAAGCGGTTGTTGCAAAGATTCCCCGCTTAGTAGCTATCGCAGTTTCTGCCGTTACTCGGACATTGAGGACAGCTATGGCGATGTACATGTTCGCAAGCATGTACGTGACTCGTCTCTCAACTTCCAAAATATTGGTAGTTGTCAAAATTTTGTTGTTGACTTTCCTTCCCCAACCCTGTTAATTTTCATGAGATAATTCGCGCACTGTCGCGATAGCCGAAGCTTACATAATTTCGAGAAAAGCGTATCGTGTCCACTTGCCCACACAGAGGGATTATTCATAGTGAAAAAGATATATTCAACCGGTTCGCGTGACGATTTGTTTTGGTTGGGCGCAGACCGTCCGTGTGTGGTCGTTTGGCCTACGAGGTGGTGGTTCACCGCGTTCAAAGCTGATGTCTGTTGACAACACGTCCCGCTGTCCGCCCTGGGCAAATTAAGATGGACGCAGATAACCCTCTGGAAGACTCCATCCCCCCCACCCCCACCCCCACCCCCGCCGAGTACGGGGAAGGCCCTCGAGATGGTCACCTGTCGCCCCCCCGGGCAGCTCCACCGCACCGGCCGATAGAGAGCAGCACCAGTCTACACTTCCCAATTGAAAGGACGCAACTCCGGGTGCCTACCTCTGGCACGCCCTACTCTGTAAATGAGTAAAGTCATGATAGGTTAACTAGATAAGTGAAATTTAATTTTGTAGTTGTTCACGAGAAGTAGAGTTTACAGTAAATGTGCTCTTGATCCGTGCACGGTTTAATTTTCTGATTCAGAATAGCGAATTCCACGGAAGTTTAGAACTGAAGTGCTACGAATCAGCGCGAGTTCATTACTAAGGCGGTGACCGAGATGGTCGCCATCGCCTTGTCCCTTGCATATCGTTACACATTTTTGCTAGTTCTTCGATATCAATTGTAGATAGTTCTGTAAAGGATGGAGCAGTACAAATTTATTTGAATATTAACTTTGACGGCTCGTTTCTTTGCTGTTCAAAAAGCATTTCGATGGTTTCCTTTCTTCGACCGAGCTTCAAACGGAATAGAGAGCAGTTGGTCGACGCATCCAGCAAAGACGTATCTGATAAGTGACCGCCAACATACGCTGGTCTAACCACAGAGCGTGAACAACGTCTTGTCCAATGACGCTGAGAAAAGCTAACATTTTCTGACAAATTCTCAAATTTATAATCAAAGTGCCGACGAAATTACTTTCACTTCATGACGTATCTTTTGGCAATTGTTTTGTCTTCTCGTGAAACTGTAGGTTGTGCTTATTTTCAGCGTCACTTGCGCCCATTAGTTGTTCATTCTTCGCGCGGTCGGTTCAGATCATATTACGTACGTGCGGTTGCTCGCCAGATACGCCTTTTTTGACCGGACCCGTCCCAACAGAAAACCTGTCCATCGGACGTCCGTGCGGATGTATTGTAGGAGGCCTCCCCGAGTTGCGTAGTTTTGATCGGTAGGTATAGGCCAGGTAAGAGCTCCGCTCAGCCGTCTTCAAGCGGTCGCTGAGCGAGGCTCCAGGGCTTGCTTCTCATTGACACAATGCGCTCTTCTTTGCCTGTCCATGCACCTCGAAACATGAACACACTTCTAAGCTGGATGGCCATTAGACACTGAACCAGACAATTTTCAAAACATTCATTCCTTCTTACATGTTCTATCTCTATTTTCCGCGGGTGCAGTAGCAATATATTGCATCTTACAGAGTATGCTTCTGATCTGTTTTTCCAGTCGGAACTTACTATTAACCCTTTTCCGAGGCAATCGACCTCTCATGCAATACTGGCAGTGATCATCAAGGAAGCTGAATTTAACACATGTCAAACAATAATACATGTAACATAGACGACACAGTTGGACCTGGGCTTATGAGCTTGGTGAGAATTTCTCATACTTGCAATAGGTATCACTACACATGGCCACTACCAGACTCCAGCGACCCACAATCCACAGGCCCCAAACGGGGCTCTTCTTCCACTCTTTCATTTTGTGGCGTATTCGCTTACTTGTGGTTGGAACCACACTTGTCTTCCCAGTGTGCTTCAATTCCAAACACAGAAGTCATTGCCCGTAGGGAGAAAACATTGGGAACCCCACCGCTTTGCAGTATACGACATGCCTGGTAAAATCTATTTGTTTTTGTTTCGTCTCGCTCAAGTGAAATTGTCAATTTTCTTTCATTTTTTTTTTAAAAAGAGGACTGATGTTTATTACTAGCATTTTGAATCCAGTTGCACTCATGTCATTGCTCAACGGAAAAGTGGTGGTTGAACTGACGTCGATTCAGTGCCGATTTCATGAAAATTTCGTCCATTCGATATCGTTTCAACCACCAGAGAGCGAGAGAGAGAGAGAGAGAGAGAGAGAGAGAGAGAGAGAGAGAGAGGGGGGGGGGGGGGGGGGGGGGCTGAAAGCGAGATGAAATTATAAATACAAAGAAGATTGCGACTTGAGAGAGAGGGGAAAGAGGATCAAATGGGGTCAAACGTTGCCTGCAAAGGGCACTTCTTTTTCAAACCTTACCGGCAATTCCTATCACCCAAATCTAAATTGATCTTAATCCATTAACTTTTTTTACCTGATTTCCCTACAACCTGAATTCCTATCCTCTCATTAAATTCCTTACTTTTTGTACTTTACTTTCTTCACTCCAAAACTTCTGCTGACTTTCCTATGTTTTTCTTTTTCCTTTTTAAATGTGCATGCTCCTATTGTCTGATTGTTTTTATTTTTAAACTAAAGCGATGCATGTTGAGTATTACTGAATGTGTATAATAATGTCGCATGCTTTTCACAAGATGTGGTTCTCTTTGTCCGCACTGATAGAGACTTCATCATTTCAGCTGACTACCATTTTGTTTCCTTTGTATTTTTATTTCCAGTTTGCATAAGTTTGCTTTATGATTTTGTTTTCTGAAACGCAGTTTCATCACTCTGTATTGCTTTATTACATGCATTTTGAGAACGTCCAATGCAAGTGCTTGGCTCGGTGGTGCTCTGCAGGCTCTGATTCATTCGTCAGTTGTGCATTATATTTGTAATCCAACCCTATTCCTCGTAGCAAGTTCAAATTTACCACTTAGCCCCACAAAATAGTTCCGATTTTCTAACAATCTCAATCGCTCGCAGGAGCGTTTGAATTCGTGACTGATTTGAATGAATGGTGTTCAATCTAAGCTTCGGCCAGTCTTTTGTAAAATTGCGCAATGTTTCATTGCGTCTCTTACCTTTTGCAATTGAAGTCCAGTTTCTCTAGGGTTTCTAGTCCAGCCAAAGCCAAATGGAAATGCACGTGCTCTAGGCACTCGAAAAACTATGATATAAAAGGACAATTATGGATAGTTAATTTTCACGTTCGCATTGTAGGCGTACCTGCACCGTCTCCCCCCCTTAAATGCAATATGAATTGGACTCGGAGTATGGTCAATGGTCAATCTCACTGCGATTCTTCTATGTAACTTAAGTCATTTCCATAATGATTTGGGCACAATGCATGATACAACCATATATAACAATGTGCTGTTCTGATTTTGCGTACTGGACTGAACGGCCTGAAAGGTGCGCCTCATGGAAGTTCAGCTCCATCCTCGTCCGCCGCCAGTCGGCCGCGCCGCGCGCTCTCAGAATTAGTGGGCCAGCGGTATGGGCTAGCGGTATGCTCGGGTGGGCCGGGCCGAGCCGGGGCGGGCAGCCGATCCGAGGCGAACACCAGGCCAGAGGCAGGCCGATCCCATGTACGACAGGGGCATGGCAGGGTGCAGTATTAAAACCTGACGAATTAAAACCTGCTGGCTTCGCCTTTCGAAGGGTTTTTCTGCGTAAAGCAAAAGAATCTTAAAAAAGATTTTTCACGCAATGAAAAGGGATTTGCTTCGTATATGAGAAAGATTTTCTTCGTTTAGGAAAGGAAATGCCTGACGTAGACGTATGCTTAAAATCATGTGTAAGGTTTTAACAGTGTGTGCGTTCCTCTCGGACGTCATTGCTCCCTGGGCGTTCTCCACCTTGACAAAGTCGAGTGATCGATGTAAAACCGAGTTTGCTGCGCGTCTATCATATTTTCGATCATATTTTCCCCGTTGGTTCGTTGCAATTTTGCTCAGACTGTATACCGAAAGGTGGACTTTATTTTACTGTTCGCCGAACTTTTTTCACGTAAGAATTCTAAACCCTTACTTTTTTTTTTTAAGAGAAGAAAGAAGACGTATTTTGGGAAACTTAAACGCAGGAGCTGGCATAAAAATTCAATTTAGAGTATAACCTTAAATAAATGAAAACTGTGACTATCTGGTGCAGAGGTAGGAGCTATGAGTGATGTATGGTTCCTACGACCACTTTCTGTCTGTACAATGCTATAGGACATCTGGCCGTCAAGTCAGTCTGCGTTGAGAGCCGTCTGACTTGAATGGGGAAACAGGCTGGATTTTTCAGGATGTAGCATTGTTGCAATTTTAGTCGTACAGGTATAGCACCTTGTTATAGTCTCCCAACGTCTTACTTCTCTCCTTTTGCCATGCCATGGCAGCTACAGTGTTGCTACCCTTACAGGAGAACCTGGAAAACCTAGAAATGACAGAACATTTGATTGTGTGTCAGGAAAAACGTCTCTCACATTTTGTGAAATCCCCTCGGTGTTCGCGGCTTTAAGGTAGTTCAAGGATTAGACAGCACTGTGACTCTAATTTACAATATCAGACCTTATGAACATTTTTGTTCAAAACGCATAAACAAATTTGTGCAACAGTAGACTATGAACAAAATTGTTCATATCGCAAAATTATCCATATGTTAACAAAATGTTAATAACGTATGAACAAATTTGGTTATAGCCAATTGTTGCACAAATTTGACAATAGATATTGTCAAAATGTTCATTGGTCTCAGAGTGTAGGAAGCAGATTTACCTGCCATTTTGAAGTAGTTCACGTTTTACCGTCTAATCAAAATGATAAAAAAAAGTATGAATGCCTCATTTTGAGCGAGGTTTTAAGGTATTATTACCAAAATTTGACGTAAACAAAGGCACAGGACGTTGGTAATTACCATATATTCTAAATGCTAACTAAAATTACTATGTCATCATAATCGGAAATGCTCGTTAGCTGCTTCAAAATGCTACATGAAATAATTGTAAAATTACCACTTTAGAAATAGCAGTAGAAACGCGTCGCAGACGAATCCCCAATTTTAAAATAAAGTTTCTGAAACGCGGAAGTCCTGAGAAATTTGCTTTTCCTTGAGATGTACCTGCTTGTAAGTTAAAGAGGACCAATTATTCCTATGAAGGAAATTGGTTAAATTTTGGCTCAAAGTTCTGGGAATGTGAAGGAATTTTGAAACTGAAAAAAATCATAAAAGAATGCTCTGCAGCACTGAACACGGAATTTCATTGAAAGCATTGAGGGTTAATTGGATTGATCAATCAGATCGATTACGACCAATGACTGTAAAAGGAATGAAAACAGGAATCCCTTTTTACCTACTCATTTTAAGATTAATTTCAACTTCGGGCGTTGTTGGTCGTTTTTTCGAAGCTTTAGAGTCCACGAAATTTTTTTTCCGGAAGTGCTTCCTAGAGGCCCGATGAACTAGTGAACTTTGAACTTCCCACCGAAAGTGACGTGGCGGGCCCATCCAGCACTGGAGTACCTGGCGTATGCATGGGTAGGTAGATTGGACGGCGGTGAGGCGCGGCGTGGCGTGGCGCGGCGTGGCGCGGCGTGGCGTGGTGCGGCGCGGCTCGGGCAGTGTACCGGTACTAGCAAGTAGGCCATCAGTGATGGAGGTGGGGAAGGGAAAGAGGCGCGGAGACAGAGGGGCGCGGAGGCGCGCGGGGAAGCAGGGAAGAGTGGGGCGCGGACCATCACAAGCGTAGCAGGAGAAAGAGGAACGTATCTGGAGCTGGGCAGTTAAGAGTCTCAAATTGATTCTTTCCGAAGAGCAGAGAACAAACATCTACCTAAAATTTTGCTCTGGACTTCATCTTTCATTTGCACAGGCAAATTCATCAGTCGTTGCGTGCTATCTAATACTCAACGAGAGCTCCTATAACTTTCAGTTCAATTCGCTCGTTCCTCACTTACGTGTCTCATTTTACTTCATGTACAGTATTTTCCCTCCTTGAAAGTTTTTCCGATGAGGACTACAGTGGGATCAATATATTTCGTGGACACCAGGCGTCAAAGTGGTAAAAGTGTTAAAAGTTCTGTTCTAAACATCCTCGAAGTAAGCCAGTAATTGCGGTCCGCTCCTTCGATCGCTGACCTACGCAGCAAAAACAGCCAATTGGAGGCACATCTCGCCTAGACTGGGGGGAACAACTCGAAGGGAAAGTGGCGCTAGTGGGGCTGGACTAGGCTAGGCTAGGATAGGCCAGGCGTTACACTGTATACTTTACTGTTCCCTCCATGTAACACTTGGCGAGATCAAATCCGCGGACTAAGAAAAACTAAACAGCGCGAATCCACTACTTTAAAAATGTAAGCTTTCATTTTGACGACAATTCCATGGCTAAATCATTTTCTAACAGTGTCGTCATTGCCGCTTGATGACAATGTCGTCACTCTTATAATGCGCATCATAGCAAATTTTTGAACCTATAAGACGGAGTACGACGAAAAAAATCCGATGACATCAATCTAATCAAGTTATCTTGTGTACAAATTATGGTCGAGTGACTGAGCGCTCGGTTTGTTCTCATTTCGATTAGAAAAGTTTGTAGTCAAGTGAAGTCAAATTTTTACAGTGTCCTCCCCCGCCTCATACCACGAGTACTGTAGTGTGGGCTCCAAACCGCGCACCAGTTGTGACTAACACTATGGGCCTCCCGGCATAATGCGATGTTCGTGTCGTGTGCGTGGGGAATGAAGGCTGCCTCGCATATATTGCACCTCCCACCTGAATGGAGGCATAACAGAGATATGAACGGAGTTGACTTTACTACTCTGATGGAACCCTCAACCCTCAGAGTAGTGCTCTCATGCTGGTCGGGCGTAATTGAGCGATATTATAACTGCAGGTGAATGTGCATAACCCAGTGAGAAAGGAAAATTCGACGACATCGAAACGATGCCGGTTCGATGTCGAATGTCGCCAACCTGTCGCTTTCAGGACCACTTTCGAGTCGAAAAGCGACATGTAAAACGACAAATAATCGACATCGGTGTCGAATCGACATCGTTTTGATATCGTCCTTTCGCACTGGGGACTGCGTCATTTACGCTCACCACCTGGTCAACTTCGTGCCCCTACACCCCTTCCCCCACCCAAGTCAGCCCTGCTCGTTAACGCTGCGCTATACTCCAAGCAGCAGAGCGTCCGCCAGCAATTAGCTGAGGAAACAGAGCCTTGCTTAGAAAGCATGATATCTCCTGCTCCTAAGACATTAAGACACTGTACTTGGGTACTTGGTCGAAGACCATAGAAAACGTTTGGTATAAACTTTACCAGTATTTTCAGAGTGTACTTTGGAATTTAGCACGAGAAATAATAATCATTAATTGGATCACCGGCAACCTTTAGTTAACAAAAATTACCGGATTAAAAACTTCGTGATTTCACATTAGATAAGTTTTGGAACTTCGTATGTACGATATAAAATTGCCGTAATTACAAAAACAGCGCATTTATTTAATTTTAAAAAGTTAAGAAATTTCTGAATTTACTTGTTTTGGTCTTGCAGGCTAACAGAAAAACTGAGATTTTAGCTGGCACGACTGCCTCGCACGATAGTTATTTCCAAATATCACGTGATACCGATTACTGCCTGTCCCCTCCCCTCGCCATCGGCCTCTTTGTTCATAACATACGACGCGACCAGTAAAAACGGTGATACCTCGCACTCCCGCTTACGGAGGCGACAACTCGCGGGTCTAACCTACACGCCACATGTTTTCTAATTTAATTATCAGTGTATTGACCGCAACTCGCTTACATTTTAGCGCTTTATGTTAATTTAGACGAATACAGCCCTTTATTATGAAAAATATAGATCCATTCGATAAGCAACAATAGCGTTAAAAGTATGGCGGTTCTTTAACGGTCGTCGAGTTGACGCCCGCTACCGCTAGTAAGGAAGTAAGGCAGTTCGAGCTATCACTATATTCAGTTGGTTAATTTCAACAATTACTTGAAGAACAGATCTCCTTATACAGTGAGGAATTTTATGAATAGCTATAAATGATTTCATTATAACAGACTTCTAAAAGATTTGTTTATCAACTTTATTGATTTAAAAATGTATCCATGGACGTTGACAAAATGTTCATTAGAGTTGGAGAGTGTGCTCCAGCACCTATGAAGTGTCAACAATATTATCCCTCAGCCACGCGGCTGTCTTGATCAGAAGATCATGTGTCTACTGCTATATCCACGTTGTCCTGAAGATTGTGCTCTTTGTCGTAGTTTTGACCGTTTTCAGTCCAAACTCTCCGATAGAACTAGGGTATTTACTAGTACCCGGTAGAAGTAGCTACTCGTGTACCTATTGTAGCAAGTTACAGCCTCCCACGGACTGATTTTGACTAAATAAAAAGACACTTACACAGGTGGGAGACCTTCCGGGAGACCCTCCGGGAGACCCGCGGCCTGCGCCAGGGCGCGGCGCGGCGAGGAAGTGGGGAGAGAGCGGGGAGTGGGGCACTGGGCCGTCGGGATGATCCCCCAGGACTCGAGGGGCCTAGCCTTCAACTTGGCCTTTGCCAACAGCTGGTAGTCCAGCGCTCCGAGCGCCCCCCCCCCCCCCCCCCCCAAGCAGCCTGGCAGCGCTCGGACGGAATGCGGCGGCGTCCTTCGGGGGGAGGGGGGAGGAGGAGGCGCGGCTTGACGCTAGGGAAGGGGAAGAGGAAGGGGAAGGGGAACGAACAAGCGGGGAGAGGGAACTGCCGGTGAAAGTAGGTACGACAACATCCCGGCCCACCCGAGCGCTGCGCCTCGCCGCGCCGCGCTGCGCCGTGTCGCTCTGAGAGCCATCTCGCTGGGGCCTAACCGAGCTCGCTGAGTACCTGGATCCTGGCACACCGTACCAAGTACCAGGCGAGGAGCTATAGAGGGCACTGGAAAAAAATAGTGCAGTTTTTAGAGCAGGTTCCCGCCACAGAAAATGACATATCGATAGTGTTGCATCCAAAAATTACTCTGCAAGTCGACACATACTCAGGCAAGCGGCCGACATAGAGCGCATAGAGCGCGTGAGCAACGACGTATCTGCCTCATACGGCGCTAAGAAACGACCTAACTAACAATTTTATTTGACAAATTAACCTGAATTTTGATAGAGTTTGGTGATTTTCGGAAAGAAGTGATGGTTGTAGGACGGCTAGGTCTCTGCTCAGAGTGTCACTGAGCAGAGACGTCATTGTCCACGCGCTCTGTGTAGACCGGTCTATGTTAGTGGTCACTTGCCAGATACGTCTTTGCTGATAAAGAATCTGTTGAAGTTCAATGCGATTTAATAAAACGTTAGTTGCATTGTGTACTGTACCACATTGAGTGCAGCCTGTCGATCTTCCGAGTCGAAGTTTCTTACGAGGACTCCCGATCGTTTCGACATTAATGTCGTCCTAGCTTGTTGTGATTCTTTGAGCACAACAGCAGTCTGAATCAAGTATCTTTCCAGCGCCCGCGATTACTCTTAAAATGTACCCCGGAAATGAAATTGTTTTCTGGTAATTTCTTCACGTCAATAGAAAATCGAGACAGGATTAGTTACCATGACAGAACAAGCATTACAGCTGACAGTAGGCAGAGGAATCCAGTTGTAAATTTAGTTTTGGCAAGGTTTGAGATGAAATGAGTAATACGCCTTTCTCGGTTTCGAATCGCATCGGATTGTAAAAATTTTCTTCTAGTCGATGTCCTTACACTTCAGATTTAAATCGAATCGAATCAAAATTATGTTTTTGTTGCCAGCATTTCCAGCAAAAGTCTATCGGTGCCCGTAGACGTAATTTAGACATTCACTAGAAGTCTATATTCATCTACATCCTAGTCTAACGCAATTGTAGATCAGTATTTACCTTGCAGACCTAAGTAGAGGCTCTGCAAAATTTAGTAGACGCACTGTTAATTGCTTACAAAGAACTTGTCTCTGTAACATACAAAGAACAGACGACCTTCGTAATACAAAGAAACTTCTTCGTAATACGAAGAAGCGTCTCTGTAATACGAAGAAACTTCTTTGTAAT
>CABIKL010001068.1:0-17127 GCA_902196195.1 Aptinothrips rufus | reverse complement strand
GAACGCCCTCCCGTCTGGGGAATTAGCACTGAGAGTAAAGCGGTCACAGGACACAGCAAGGATCCGCGGCAGAGTCACATGCTCTCGAGCGAGGCCGAAAAATCAACTAATAGGCTGAACACGGTCAAGAACTTATCAATGATTTTTCGCAGTGCCCTACAAGCCATATTTTTCTCGTCTTTTTATTCATTTATTTGTTTTTGTTTGTCCCTTCCCCCGTGGCCGTGTCCAACCAGGTATTGACATTTAAAGGTCGGATAAATGGGAGGGGAGGGGACAGTACGATCCTTCCAGATACTGGGTTGAAGTACTCCTTGCCTGCAGTTCATCAGCTTTGACTAAATAACACAACATAATATTGTTCACAGTCTAGTGGCAAGGCTGACGTCTTATTTTAACTTAGCAGGTTATTGATTTTAAAGTATCTATGAGATGAGATATTTGCACTAAGAGAAAATCCTTTCAAATGCATATTAAAAATTGAATGCTTACCTCCTCTACTTCTTTTGTGAACTTGACTGGTCGCAGGCGATAGATGAGGACACACACGTGGATGAAGTTGATCACAACAAAGTTCACATTCCACAAAAATGCATCAAAGGAGCAAATAACAGAGAAACCCCAGAGAGCATAGAGAGCGCAGCCAATCAAATGAGTACATCTCAAGTACACCATGCCATAAAGACCGCCCGGTGCGAGGTACGACAGAAAGAAAAAGGTGTTCGCTAATTGGAAGTACATGTGATTGACAGGGCCCCATTGAGAACACACGGCAATGCCAAATACTGATGAGAAAAAAGATACATTAAAATTATTTGTCCAGTCGAAAGGATCAGCAGTGGACCCTGGTATTTTGTCAACATTAGTGGTGCCCATTGCATAGGAGGGGCTTGTTGTCGCCAATACGCTTGAGATGTTCTCCATAAAGCCCGAACCAGATCCACTTCCAGAAAAGCTCTCAACCTCACTCTCTGCATGGCCCTCTGGGAAAGCTGCAGCAAAAATTCTATCATACAGCATCTCTGCTCAGTCTTCAACTACCAATATCATCTGGCCTTCTCATTCATAAGACTTTACAACCCTCACAATGCTCCAATGCATCACAGGAGTTAACACATCTACACATAATTTAGTCCTTTGTTCTTCAGACCATATCCTGGCTCTCCGAACAGCATTGATCGCAACACTGGAAAATAACAGAAACACTAATTTTAGCAAGAATTTAGCATTCTTATTGTATAAATAATATACAACGACAGAAACTTAACAGATTTAAATTTTAAAAATAAGTTACAAACAATTCAAAGTTCGTAATTCCTGAATTGTTTCAAAACGCATCAGATAAATAATCTGTGTGTGGAGCATAGAAGGCCTACATTACAAATGTATTCCCTAATTCAATCGCCAACTGTCAAAGTTGTAGGTGGAAGAGGAGCTTAAAAATTCATCATGAATAAAAGATTCAATGTGAGGTTAATAAAACGCAGCTCCACCTGAGCCGAAGCAACATATGAAAGCAACGAACCGAGTTGAGAATCCAAGAGGGCAGGACGAACCATGAAGACTTCGAGATATTTTCTGTCATCCACATTATCCAGGTGAGGGTAAGGCTTGATCAGACTTGACGTTTGACAGAACAACAATGTTGATGAGGGGGGCTATTGGCAGGTCAGATACGATCAGGACAGAACTTTCGTGCCTCTCTTGATAGTGAGAAGGACGATAAAACTCTGATTGACAGCTGCTGTGTTTGCTGTATGGTTCTGATGTCTGTGAACGTGAACCTGAGCTGAGGGCAGTTAGAACCCACTCCTGGAAAAGTCCTCGAGGCTGGGGCTTATGTTGGCCTGCGCCTGCCTCCTCCTGCCTGCAGCCTGCCTGGAACTGAACTGCGTCGGTATTGGTCGGCTGGCTGGGAGGCTGGGTGAAAGGGGCGTATGAGAAATTCTTCGTTACTGTGCGATATCTCCGTACGCCCTAGTACCTGTGAAGTGTCCTACTTTGATCTGTTTGTTGAAAGGTTATAAACTGGATAATCATGGGAGGAGCAACAGAAACCGATGATCCTTCACAATCATCAAATGAATTTAGTATCATGGACCGGAAACCTATCATTACCTGTGAGTATTCTTAATGTTTATATGTAACTTGTTGTGATTTTAGGTTAGGATGTCATTGAATGTCAAAATATTGTCATTTTTAGAAGATAATTTTACATGAATGAGATGTTTTGATGATGAATTTTATTCCTTGAACTGTGCTCTGGTAGCTGCTTTTGCAACAGAGTTCGAAAGCAATGAAAAATTAAGGTGAAATTAGAAATATTACTGTTACGTGTTACGTAAAGAAATAGCAATTCCTTGGAAATGTTATATTCAGCGATATCATGCATGGCTGTGTAAATGTTGGCATCTCTTTAATGTTAATTTATACCCGAAGTCATTCTACAGAATACAGATATCAGAGAACTCATAGTGATAGAGGAGCTAAAACTTAAAGCACGACCAATCAAGTCAATTTTCAAAAAATGTCATAATTTTTTTTTCAGCAAATTAAAAACAGTCGTATTTTTTAAAATTTTAATTAGTTTATTTGTCCATGTCTTCCTGAATCAGATGCTGGTGATAAAACCCTGTTCTCAACACTAGAAGCAAGCCTAATAAACGGTATGCCTCTGGAAGCCACGGAATGGAAAAGATCATATGGTAGGCCAGTTAAATCAGTGTACACAGAGGCAACTTTTTGTCCTTTTGAACGAGATCAATTGCCTAAAGAGGGCGATTGGCACCTGATTGGTCAACCCATTTTCCACACCTATTGGACTGAGTGTGCGGTATGTAGATCTTGCGCATCGGAAGAATTTATTTTATTTTATTTTGAAACGAAAGTTTTGTGTATTGACCTTGGCTGGTTTTTAGGATGTAGATGTCTACAAATCATCTATTCGAGAAGATATAGATTCATGGCTGAAAGTACTGCAAAAATATGGTATTGAAGACTGGTTGATTGTACAAGTAGAGACTTATGACATAAAAAGAAGTAATAAACTCCTTCCTCGGACAACAGTTTTAGACAAAATAAGAAGTGATTTTGCCTCCAAACACCCTGATCGGTTAGTAAAATATGTGCTTTATTTTGCTTCCACTTCACATGTACAATCTAATATTGTTTCTTTCATCTTCTTTTGTAGCTGCATATCAGTGATTAATCCAGTTCGTAGTGAATCAAAATCCGCTGAAACATGGAGAAGTCTTCTTTCACGGATACGTTTTTTATTGCTTCAAGCTTATGATACAACTTTAGTTAGATTTGAAGAAATAATCCGAAAGCAAAGAGAGCGTCGCATTGAAACTGGGTGGAGCTTTTGTAAATATTTTCTGTTGCAGGTACTTTGAAATTATTTTTTTGTGTGTATGTGTGTGTTTTGTTCTTTTCATTTGACATATTGGAATGTTCATTGATATTAAAAGAACTCTAGTTTTTGGTCTAATCATTTCAACCTTCTAATGTTTTGATCTTTTTATTTATTTTTTATTGTTACAGGAGGAACTTGCATTTGTTCTTGAAATGCTTGGACTTTTTGAAGAAGCACTAGTTCAGTATGATGAACTTGATGCTTTATTCACTCAGTTTGTTTTAAACTCAACAATGGGAGGTAACAAGTTATATCTGAATTTCATTGATAGCAAAGAACTGTTGAAAGAAAAATTGTCATCATATAATTATTTATTTGGTTTTGCCCAATACCAGAAACTCCAAAATGGTTAGCATCATTTCAGCGACCTCTGGAGTCATGGCCTGGCCTACAGCTTACACATAAAGTTAATAAGGAGCAAAGACTTCTACTTCAGAATTCTCGTGCTTCATTACTTCAATTTAGGAGCTACTTGTATTCTCGCCAAAGTGCCATGCTGTTACTCACTCTTCAACCCTGGGAGGTATGGTCTTCTGTGAAAATACAGTAAAGTCATTCTGACTTCGATGTAGACATTTACTGTATTCTCAAAGAATGCAATGACAAACAAAGCATCAGTAAATTTCAAATTTTTTGTCTTTATTTTAATTTTCTTTTGAGCCATTAAATTTGATTTTTTGTTCTTGTTAATTTTTTAATACAGATTGCAAAACGGACTCTGCCATTCCTGCACAATTGCGTTGCTGAGCTACGTATTTTAGAGGTAGTCTGCCCTCCAGGTTCAGTTGCTTGTTGGGTATTTCTGGGCTGCCTCGAAGTTCTTCGCACTTGTGAGCAGTTTAGTGAAAATGTCCAAGTTCAAAAATATTCAAGGTTCACAGCCAGCCTTTGGGCATATGCCAGCGAAAAGGTACTGCTTTCTATTTCTGTGTAAAATACATTTCTTTTTTGTGTCAGTATCTGAACCCCTTTTTTTTTTTCAAGTTGAACGAATTAGGTGAATTATGTGGGCTTCTGCCTGGAATGAAGCCAACCAGTGAGCAACTTCACTTAGTTGTGGGATTGTCGGCAGGCATGGGTGATGCACCAATGGGTAAGGATGCAAATCCCACTGACCAACTCAAAGAAGCATTATCCTCTAATGAAGCATTCAAGAAACACTACCTGGTAAAAATATCTTCTTTATTGCACATTTGTTAGAAATTTATTTTAATTATTGATACAGTGGTGCCTGATATGCAAAATTTTATTAAAGATTTATAATTTTTTGTTTTGAAATATTTAAAGTAATGATTTATTTTAATTCATTATTCAATATTGCAGGAGTTTTCAGAGCTTGCAATGGGTACATTTAAGCACATTGGTCGAGTTAGGCTGGCTAGGGTGATTGGAAGAAATCTTGCCACATTTCATCAAAGGCTTGGTGATTTCCAAAAAGCCTCACTGTTTCTAGATGCTGCTCTGCAGATGTTAGAAGCTGAAGGGTGGCATAGTCTTGCAGTCAAGACAAGACAGGAACTTGTGACTTGTTACCAACATACAGAAGACAAAGAAAAGTAAGAATTTTCTGTGCCAGCTCACAGATTGTGGCTCGTTGACAAAATAATAATTTTGGGAACATTTCCAGGTATGTGACAACATGTGCATCTTTAGCAAGCTCTGCTGAGTTAGAAATGGAGAAAAGAATTCATTATCTTAATGAGGCAGTGAAGGAGCTTCAAAATATTTCCATTGGTTTGTGCCATCCATTAATTTCCTTGATTCCTATTTGTTTACTCTGTGCTTATTGATATTTGTGCTGAAATTTTTAATTTTTAATTTGGTATTATTTCCAGATACACCTTTGCTTACAAAGTTTTCTGAGGGATTTGAGTTGCTGAGTGTTCAAGTTAAAACTGAAAAGCACAAACTCGTGGTAGGAGGTACAGTTCAAGTTGTAGTTGAACTGAAAAGCTTACTGCCATGTCCAATGATAGTAAAGCAAGCTTCTTTATCAATGGAAAAGCTCTCTCTGAGGGAGGAAACTAATATTGATGGCACATCTCAAACCATTAAGAGCAATCCTAGTGGACGAGTTGCTTCGTCTGCAGCTTCATCACCATCTGAAAACAAGAGTACTATTGAGAGGTATTCAGTTTTCTACTTAGCGACTGACAAAGTTTTGATATTTTGATGGGATTGAGCTTCATGAATTGGTGTCAAAAATAATGGTGATGTTATATTTAGGAGTTCTGAGATCAGCAAAGTGACAGATAATCCTCTTTTGTCAAGAGTGTCACTTTGTCAATGCCTAGACTACCAGCAAGACCAAAGCTTAAAAGCAGCTTGGGCAACATGCAAGGACTCTCGTTATTTTTTAAGGTAAAGTATTTTTCTCTGACATCAAAATTAATGTTCTTGTCATGGTCCTTGACTGTTGATTCACAAACGCTTTTATTTTTTTCTACAGAAGAGCAGATAGCCAAGGAAGCTATCGCAAAGCGACTACTACAATTACAACAGATTTCAGCCATGCTGTTTCAATTGAAAATATTACCCTCGAACCTGGAAAAAATACATTAGTTCTCCAGACTGAAGTAAACCTTACTTAAATTTTATATAATGTATATTCCCTCATTACATCTATTTGGAAAATAAAGTTGTGGATGAATTTATGTGGTGCAGGTCACAGCTCCAGGGAAAGTGCAATTTGGTCAAATGTCCATCAAACTGTGTGAAGGCCGCTTGGAATTCCTATCTTCTGTCATTCGACCCTTTGTTGGCTTTGAAGTGACAAGTGAACCCACCAAAATAACCTTGAAGAAAGTTGAAACTGATTTACTCGCCGGTCTTGAACAGGAAGTAATTTTAACTGTCGTTAATGGGAGCCAATGGGTCGAAAAGGTGTGTATTATAATATATCACAAGCCTTCGGATGTATAAAGTCCTTCAGTTGTTTGTCAGTTTTTGATCTTCTCATTTATGTTATGAAATTTCCTTCTTATTAGGACTCAAAACTAATATTAACACCTACAGACGGCCTACAAACACAGTTAAAGTGTGCTGGGGATGAGCCATTGAGTGATAAGCTTGAGATAACTCTGCCTAAAACTGAGCCTTTTCAAACTTCGGAGTTTTATCTTCGTGTGCTGGCAAGATTAGGGCCTCAAAAGGATAGCAGCATTCTTGATCACAAGGTAAACATGAGCTTTCTTCAAAAGTAAAGATATCTGTGTATCTGTGTGCTTTATTTTTTACGTATATTTAACTCCTTTGTCTTTGCTATAAGGTTGAAATCAAATGTCCATGGTCCGCTGAAAGAGAGGCTTCAGTTCTCCAGTTCCAGCCACCCTTTTACACTAGTCTCCGCCTGCATACATCAAACCGCAGAAAGTTTGCGCAAGTAATAGTAACTGGATTGACCAGAACCTTCCTTGAGTTAAGTGATCCAAAATTAGAGCTTAAGGAAGAATGCTCGTCTGTTAGATTAATACCTATGAATCCTGAGGGAGGGCAGCCAATGGTAATATCTCCTTTCTTTTATTTTACAACTGTTTTTTTTTTCCTTCTTTGTTTTTATGTATATATATCTCAATCCGGTGTTAATGGCAATATCATTTTTCTTCTTGTGACAGGTTGTTGGCCAAGGATTCAATGTTTTACTCCTTTGGGAGCTTGAGGTAACTGAAAATGATGACGAGGAGGTAGAGACAACTCCAATTGAAGCTATTTTCACCATGTCTTACAGACCTGTCCCAGAAAATTATGGCATGATTTGCACAAGATTCTATGAGTGCTCCTTTGATATTAATGATTATAAGGTGTGTATCTCGCTTATTTTATCCATGCTTTTCACCAGTTGAAGTCCACTGATTAACTCTTACTTGACTGTCTTCCTTTGTATGCCTTCCAGACATTAATTGTGGCAAGTGCTAAAGTAGAACCTTCCAAAGGAAGTGAATTTTGCCGTGCTAGTACCATGTGCCATCTTCATTTGACAGTGGAACGAGTGAGTGGAAGCCTAGGTAGCTCTCTCATGTATGAAGTTCTGGTTGATCAAACAATGTGGGCTGTTTGTGGAAGAACATCAGGTATGGCTTTTTCGTTATTTTATATTTTACGTTTATGTTTGCTATGGCGTGACTGTCATTAGTAACGAAAGCTCTATCTTTCAGGAGTTGTTACATTGGATGAAAATCGTAAACAAGCAGTTCAACTGGATGTCATGCCTTTAATCAGTGGATATCTGCCTGTACCTCTTGTAAGACTTTCAAAATACATTCCAGCTGAGCAAAAACCTATTAGTAAAGGTGAGATGTACCATCATGTGTTAACTAACTTGGGTGTCTGACTCTTACACACTGACACATGTTAAATTTTTTTTTTCTTTCAGCCTCAACAATCCAGCCCCGTCGAGAGCCCTTTAGCCCAGGGCAGGTTTACAATAACAGCAAAGCTCTGCAGGTCCACGTTCTTCCATCTGTACCACCTGGAGACACTCCCTGATCGCAGCTTACGCCCGAAGCTTCTTCATCACTCTCAGAAACTGAGCGGGAATATGACTCATATTCTGACAATGACTCTGATTCAAATGATTATGATTGTGATGAGGAGGAAGAGGGCTTAGAGCACCATGAACTTAATTTGGGACAGGAACCGCAAAATCGTTCCACCATGATAAGCTCCTTTTTCAACAGATTTAAATCCTTCAAATCTTTCAAGTGATATAGTTTTCCAACTGCAGTGGACCCAGCATCATCATCGCCGTTATAAGCTGGCTCGACTTATTTAGTTTCTCCACTCTCACTGTACATATGACTTGGTTTTCTTTATGTGCCTTATATTTGCAAAGATTACGTCTGCTTTTTACTTGGAGCTTTACAATAATGTGATCAATCAATAATTAAACTATAAGGAATGTCTCAGGGTATGGTCTATTATTGTGGCTGTTCAGACATGCATCTGAAGGAAAATTATCAGTTGTTGGAATTTGTGAGCTTCTGATTGCTGGCCATTCAGAAATTCTCTTTGTTAAATGTGATTCTTGTTCTTTTAAAATGCCTTTGTTATCCTCATTTTTGCCAACTATTTTAAGAATGTTCAGAGTTTTAAAGATTCACCCCTAATGCAAATGAAAAGCAACTATTATTTGATTTGGTTTTACTTCCAGTTCTCACCTGTGTTAGTTGTTATGTGCCACTTACGCTTGTGCCATTATAGAAAATTTATGTTTTCTGTATGTATTTGTCAGAAATAATATTTTTTCAGACTGTAATCTTCATAAAATACAAAGATTTATTGTACAAAGCTTATGTGTTTAAAAGTATGAGAGAATGTATTCAATGGTATTATGTTTACCTATGGCGTTATATCTATTCGTGTAAAAAAAAAATGTTTTTTCTCAGAATAAATATGATGATCTATCTTAATTGGACTTTTATTTTGTACATAACCAGGTTTATAGGAAGAGGTTTTGATCTTTGTGTGCATAGGAGACTCATTCATAAATGGTGCAGATTTACTTTTCTACTTTATTCAATATTCTATTTTACAATCATTTATAAGTCATGCAATGTCATCTTGTACACCCTCTTATACATGATTCATGAGTTGAGCATCTTCATCATTCGGTTATGTTCAAATCAAATCCACAAGAAACATGCGGGTTCTTTTGAATGTTTGTTGGAAATATCTAACTTTATCAAAATCTATTGAGTATCTGCACTGACTCATTTAATGAATTTGAAATACAAAAGGAAAAATGATGAAACTGAAATCTGTAAGAGAAAGTGATGTTTATGAGTCACTATCAGAGTCTCTTAATTGTTATTCTGTCAAAGCAATACCTGCAATATTTTTCAAAAGATTTACTCTAGTCAGTCAAACAAAAATTTGGAACAAGTTGCAATGTACACTATCTCAGTTGATCCACATGTTTCTGAAATCACAAGAGTAAAGACTGAAAACAACAGAATTATCTGAGCAATTTCAAACTCATCACCATCACAACACAGTGTTATGAAGACAATATTTGCCACACAAAGGGGGAGACACACAGTCAAATCCCTTCGCATCATCCGCTTTCAAGCTCCCACACTCATCAAAAGTTGAGACTTGCATGAAGACCTTCAAGGTCAATTCTAAACATAAATGCAATAGCATAACACATAATACACTAAACTGACAAGATTAAAATGCAGAGCAAGCTATTATATACAGCACTGTTAAAGGACCATAAATTTGATGTCATATACTAAGTCTGACAATACCAGCTCAGCACTGTAGTTCAATTCCAATCTCATATATTTTCAACATTAATCCCATGAAAATTCACAATCAACGCTTTCATGGACTGATATGATACATTAAATACCTGAAAGATGATGCACTATATTTTTGTCAAAAGTGTCAAATGAAATGTAAAAGAAAACAAGCTCTAAGTCTTCCAGAACGAATCTACTTATTTCCTCCGCAAGCAGTCCATAATTGAGATCTCTATCAGTCTGACAGTGTATATTTTAACAGCTACAAATGTAAGTCTTCATTAGAATCAATGGTTTACCTCACACAAGTACAGATGCTTTCCACCTCATAATTCAATTTTCTACAACAACCACACAGTTACACATCAAAGTTTTATAAACACATATACTTGGCATAAAGTCTCTTAACCCACATGAGGGCAAAAGAACTAAAATATTTCACAATCAAATGCAAAGAGTGAAACATCTTTCACTTTAATCACAAATCAAAATACTGTTTCAAACTACTTACTATCATCTCAGTTACCAGTAACAAAACTGAACCAAAGGAAGAAAGCAATAATCATCTTGAACGTGAGAGCATTTATAACGGCAGTATTAACCATGTAACAATAAACTAAGTTTAAGAGTAACGAAATTCATAGCACAACTGTGCAACATTGTTTAAGTCTAATGGTAACATCCCCCAAGTAAAGACTGTGCAGAACAACTGTGCACAAGCCAATCATATCATCCTTTCATATCAAATCTTCTCATTCACAGTGAGCAGGAAATAAAATGATTTTACAATCCTCTTAAATTTCCAATATTAAATAATAGTCCTCATTCAACTGCAGTACGAAACTGCTGCAAATCACAGTAAACTATCTTTTAGAGGGTCAAGAAATTATACAAAATTGGCAAAGATAAAGTACAGTTCCAAGTGATATTAGTAACACTGGATGGTAAGTAAAACGTTATCCACATAAGGTAGGTGTCGACCACATACAATAATATTAGTCCCGCAACGAACACATTATCCTTTGCAAGAAAGCTAGATTACACCATGCAACTCATTTACAGCTCAAATATTGCTGTAATATCATAAGCAGTAAATAGTGTATGAGCAAAGAGTGTTGAATGGAAATTGATAAAAATTTGAACCAATGTGACTTTCTTGTGCTCTCAAAAGATTTTTAAATGTGACTTAAGTTTTACAATGAACACAGAAAGATCATATAAATCACGAGAGAAAATATGAGAAAACTTCACACTTGAAGCTAACAACAAATACACTCATGTCTGCAGGCAGTGATGTCATGACGCGGCATCAGCCAAGAGGCCGACATGGGCCAGCTGGCAGGCAAGTCTGCAGTCTGCCTGCCTCCATCAAGAACCAAGGCCAAAAAAAATTCTCAGAGTTTTGATGTTAGACATGGTGTACTGAAGTTTCTTGTTTTTAATCCTTCATTAAAATACATGTCTTTCTGGAATGAGACAACATTTTTCTACCTTTACCATTACATAAAATCTATAAATTGACCGATTAAAAACATTGAATTCAATGAAGCCGAAGCAAATATTATTTGTAAGGGCAGTGAATCCAGCTACAAATTCAACAGAGCCAAAGGAAATATTATTTGTGAGGGCAGTGAATTCAGCTTGAATACACTAAATAAAAATGAACTAATTTAATGAGCAAAAGAGAGTATGTTTAAAGTTTAAGTAATATTGTTAGTTAAGTGCACAAGGGCTACTTCAAGAGCTTGAGTTTAAATTAATATAGCTCTGAGCCTCTTCTTCCTGTTTTTAGCTCCACATGATGTATTCGAAATCACAATCAATATGAACACTTCGTTATTTCATTGACAGACAACGCACTAGTCCTTTGGCAGTCACAATTGATGCAGAATGATATTAAAGTGTTGAAATGTTTTAGAAGAGAAAAAAAAGGAAACATATAATTATGATACATTGGTACAATGTACCAAGTAATATTTGATTTTAGTTGAGGCTGTTCTCAATTAGAGGGAAATATAATTAAGACAAGCACATACAGGAACACTTACAGCCACTTGCTTGCCACAAGGACTTGTTGGTCAAAAGTTAAAATTATTAGAATGCATTGCCATAATGTGGAAACTTTATCTGTATTGTTTGGAGTTTGGTCCCCTGAACTGTACCAAAACAACTAGTTTGTAAATCATTTCTGTTTAGAAAGGAAAAGATTGAAAATTATGAGAAAACACTTTCCATGTAATTACTGAAATTAGACAGAAAGTTTCTTTAGACACTTAACTATTTTTGGGTTTTTAAGTGAGATTGATTGTCAACCTTCAGATAATCTAAAATCTGGTATTATCTTTTTACTTGATGCATTTGGCAGTACGTATAATGCAAGTACTATGGACCTAATTGTTTATCAGTAAATACGTAATTGACTTCAATTTTTTCTAAGAAAACTTCAAAGGCTAAGTAAAAATTTCCTCACTGTCAATGTATTTTGAATCGCACCAGATTAGGTGAAAATCAAATGGAAAAGGAAAAGGAGATAAATCAGATCAACGAAAACATTAATACAATATGGCAGTACGTGAGCTGATCATCAGTTATGATATCCCAATTTCAAAATCTTCTGACCTCAATTACCACGGACAGGAAAATGTATTTGGATATTACACCTCTTCAGATTGTGTCTGTTAGATGAGGATATAATCGTTACCTTAACACTAGCACATCCAAGATAACTCTGTTTTGAATATTCCGAGTAGCTGGAGATTCACGGAAACTGAGAAGAGAATTATTCACGTAGCACCTCGCATATGCTCACTGGCTTTGATTTGGAGTTGTTCTCTTACACAAGATTCTTAAAGATGAAAGTATGTAGGTTCTACAACGTTCCAAAACAACGAGTTTTCAACTCAAAAACAATAAAAAGTGTAGGATAATTTAATCTCCCAGCTGCCTGCCTTCATGCCTATCTTAAATGAGTAATGTTTAAAAAGAAGCATTGCCGATTACTCAATTTAAAAACTTTGGGGGCATGGGATTTTAAGTTTTAAAAGATGAACACAATGTCCAAATGACGAAAACGAATTTTGAAACCCAATGGCAATCTGTTTGGGTGATGAACAAGGTGGCGCAGCTGGGAGGCAAAATGTCATACGTTCAACGAGAAGCAGTCGCTGCTCTCGTTGGCTAATTCTCATACTTTCTCTTGCTTACTCTGCTGGAACTCATCTTTAGCATTGTACAACTTGAGCATGTGAAGTGCATCTTGAGCTTCACGGCGCTCTGCTAGGAAGCGCCCGCTTGCCTGCTGCAGCTGCTCCACAAAGGTCCTGTAGACAGAGCAAGCTTAACAATTTAATTATCACAAAATTAACTTCTGGTAAATAACCATAGTTGACAATAGGCATATGGAGTTAATTAATATGTCAGAGTCAAATCTAACCTGTCAATGTCAGACAAACTCTCAGGATCCATATCAGTCAGCATCTCCAATTCCTTTCCACCCAGCATTGTGATGTATGACATATCTGAATGAAGTCTCTCAACAAGTTGCCTTGCTTGATTGCACCTGCCATCTGTTTCATCCATGATGATACAACCACTGAAAATAGAAAATGTTGTAGTTTATATTTTTTTTTAACGATTTCCACACATAAAACTGTACTTAAAAACCAGACCTCTAACGTTTAACACAGATATGTTGTGACAACTTACCGTGGCTTGCCATGCATAATCCACCTTTGAGAGTCAATCAGCAGCATCAACACTGTGTTACTTTCTAATGTGCTGAAGTATTCTTCATCATCAACCTCTGTGCCATCCATATCAAGCACAATTTTCACAACAGAATTCTGATCAACCTCTAACTTCTCACATGCTATAAGGAAAAAAATTTCAGATGAGAAAGACTATTTTATGTAATTTAAAACATAGAAACGAAGTGCAGATAAACTATTTAACATTACCTTTTGAGACTAGTTCCTCTAAGCTTCCTGCAACAATGCCAAACTTCTTCTCCCTGGTGTAATCCACAATTTTGAATGGCTGCCTGCCAGGGGTGGATCCAGGTGAATCTTGATCTGACATCCTAAAACCAAATTTCAAAAAATTATATCAAACAAAACTGTAAGATCAGATCAATACCAAAGAAGAGCTATGAGTCGGAAAATTAATCTTTGCTTCTTTATAAGTTTCGTTACCAAATTGTAAATAAGGAATGTCAAAGACATAAGCCATTAAAGCATTTTTTCCTTGTCGGAGTCACATACATAAAAGCTCATATCCTTTCAACTAACCTGGATGAAAACAGGACAATCCTTCAAAACTTTAAAAATTTAGAAAAGTTACAGCACAAAGTCTTTCTGAGGGGTTGGATGAGAAAGCAAAAAGCTACACTCACTCAAAGTCACAAGATATTCAATCGGCAGGTCCAAAACTACCAATAAACTCAGAGAACTCTGAATCTCTCAGTTGTGGCAGGTCACTGGAGTAGGACAGCTATTGAGGTCACAACCCAGTTCACACCACACCACACCCACTGGACCAGGACCCTGGACCACCCTCTCATCCTCCCCCTAGGAAAATCAATAGCAGCTTCAAAGTGAAGCCTGAACCGACCGACCCAGTTGCAGGGTTGAACTTTCCTGGAACGAGGTCACAAATCTAGGACGATAACATTTATGTATTACACGACAAAGAACCCAAAGAACTGATGTGTATAAATGTACAACTCAACAACTAATGTCCCAAATGCGAGTAGGAAAACATAACCATGAAATTGAGATGGGCTGACATAATACAGGTTAAGTTCTGGTAATTAACAACAAGGAAAGTATTGAAAAAGGTCTCTATCAAAGCTCAAACAGTTCACGAAAAAGGATTTGCTTGGCAGTCGGGGAGACAGAGATAATCATCAACAATGAAAGTACAAACCCTTTAAGAATTGAGGGCAACTAGAATTATGACCGGTGTGGCCAAGTGCGCATAAATCACATCAGCACAATCCAACATAAATAAAAATGTCAATTTCTTACCTGACAGGAACACGAATACGAAAAGGCGGTCCCCGTTCAACGGCACACAAACAGACGGTGGAATCCTTCCACAAACTCACTAGCCCCTTGCAAACAAGACAGCAACTCGCAGCAACGCAGCTCCAGCCCAGTTCCAGCAGCCGACACGAGACAACAGCGAAACGCGAAGCGACTGGAAGGGGTGGGGCACCAGCATCGACCCCACCAGAAACGCTCTGATTAGATGATTTCGCGTAGTACGTATTACAGGAGCAACTGCGCATGCACGCCAAATATGATAACATACAGGATTTTGTTCTGTGTATGCAGGGACGAAATCCCAAGGGCCTCGTCAAACATGTGCTCATAATCACGGACTTCCCTGCTCGCCAACCGGGCCTATGAAGCCCGTTACCATCTACCAACTACAACATTCTGCTTGCCCGCCCACCTCTGAAAAGCGGCGTTTTTGTGAGACGTGGAGAACCATCTTCTGTCGGTGACAGCGTACGGTAGTAAATTTTGACTGAAAGACATAGGATCGGCGGAATAGTGAAGTCATGTGTGGCGCCGATAGCGCCGTTCTCTTGCCGTCACCAGGACGTCACGCTGACGTTTACCTGACGTCATAATACCATCGCCGCGAGGGTGTGCTTCGACATATTAGAGACGTCACAAGTGATGACTTTGCGACGACATCAGCATGACGTGTTCGTGACCTCCCTCTCGTTTTTGAGTAAAGGCAAGGGGTGAGGAGGGGACTGACGGGACAGCCCCCTCCTCCTCACCCCTTGCCTTGCCTTTATGTGTTATTCGTGTTAGTCGTTTTATTTTCACTAACTTGATGCAGCCATAGTTCGAAAATATTTTTTCTCGTTTCCAGAGACCACATTAAGGTATTCAAAGAGTGTTTTATGGTTTTTGTGTCGGCGCTGGCGCAGGCGGAGCGAGTCGGGCGAGCAGTGGCAAGGAACTACTTTCACTCGGAGACTAGCGCGATCACCGCTCATTTTCGCGATAAAGTTACAATTCGAAGAGAGTTTTGACATATACCCGCCAACACATTGTGATGAAAACTTTACCCGGTGAAAACTGTTTTAAAACTATTTCAACAACGGTCCGCACGCGAGCATTCGCGCGGGCTACGGTTTCGGAATATTCTGACATTAAAATTTATCTTGTCCCTATTCCATGTCCTATTCGAGTAAAAGGGACCAGAGTCCAGATTAATAACAATGTCAAACTCAGGACAGGTTAACGAACAGGTTACGTGTTCGGGTCGGGTTCGGACAATAGAATCAAACCCCCATAGCAAGGCACTGCTGCAAATGCGCATTCAAGGCGCAACCAGAGCCCGCCGATGCGCCTTGAATGCGCATTTTCAGCAGTGCCTTGCTAGCTGGGAAGTGACAAGAATGTCTCTAGACATTATGACTATAGTTTAGTAGAAATGCACTTACCAGTCGTTGTGATACATATTTTCAGCAATACGTATGTATCATTCAGTTACTGTGCAATGCAGCGCGAGAGATGATAATCCGCAACTTTTCACTTTCTGCATAGCGTTTCAAATTCAAATCTCATGGCCTGCAGGAAACTACGTAAGTCACATGCGAGTCGCAGACTTTGACTACTCGGATTATCCACGCTCACTTGCAAACATACGAACACTTATGACGTCTTGGCAGCTCTATGTGAACTTAACTTTATAGTCGTGACAAATTAATAGAAGAAAATGTGATCAGCCACGATTAAATGTCTATACAGCAAAACAATTGTCTTCCAAAAACATACTTGCGTCAACATTCCGTAACATCAAGAGACTGGCGGGACGATTTTGTAACGTCCTGGACATCACGAATACGTCAGAGTGACCTGTCCTTGCCTTCCCTCTCGTCCGTGTGTATGTGTTATTCGTGTTATTTTCACTAACTTGATGCAGCCTAATTTAAAGCATAGGAACTTCGAAAATAATCATTGCTACATTCGTAGCATTATCAACAACTGGATCTACTTTTCCTCGGCGGCGGAGTAGTCTCTCTCTGCTCGGCACTAGCAGCTGTTCATTGCGTTCAATTTCCGTTGTAAACTTTATTTGGGCTGTATTTCTGTCTTAACTTCTGTTCCTAAATCTCAGAAAGACCCTTCCCCTTATATTAAACCACCCGAACCGCCTCGTCATAACCGCATTTCGAAGTGAGAGCCGAAAATGACCAGCAACCAGTCAGTTATGACCGCGATGGACGATGACCGATGACCGGCATTGTGGGAGCACCTTGTTTCACAATTGTTTGTAATTAAAGGCGCTCCCACAATGCTCCTCATAGCTCATAGCTCATAAACGCCCGTGAGCTGACTCATTTTCCGCTCTCACATAAAAATGCGGTCGCAGCACAGCAGGTTGACGCCAATAATATGTGTGCAATGACTTCTGGCGTATTTTAGACGAGAAATAATCCCAAAACTA
>CABIKL010001067.1:0-17142 GCA_902196195.1 Aptinothrips rufus | reverse complement strand
ATATGACTGAAGTTAAAGTCCAGAAAAATAAGAATGATAAGAGGAGCTCCGGCTGGCCAGCTCCGAGCGATGAGCAAACCCTTTCTCTCTGACTCAACAGCGCTCGAGTCTCGCTGGCGCAGTGCTAATCAGTAGGAAATATACTGGCCCAATGCGAGGCTCGAAGACATTTACTAAAAATTGAAGTTAAAATACCAAGCTGTCGGCATCCCGCCGACAACGGGTGCTCATCGTCGGAAAATACAACGCCAAGTCAGTCGCTATGCGTGACAAGGTCGTCTCGCGGAGAAAAGTAAGGCCACCGGTACCAGACCGTCATGCAGAACAGACGTCATAGAAACGGGCTCTGCTTTACGTCACATCGCGTCATTCTGTTTTCGTTCCCCGCAGCCCATTGTGTGCTGCATGTCGAGCTGCATGATCACACAGGACCTTCCCGTCTTTCTGGGTGAGATGGCGAACACACTAGGGTAAGATACCCTATGATGGCCACTTTAAGAACAGTGTTCGATATACTATCGAGAGATTGTGAGGTGAGGTGAGGTGAACCAGATTGTGAAGTTCAAATTTCGTTTGTTTCGTCTCAGTTCGAGCTGGAAATCGAAAGTGGCCATCATAAGGGGCATCATACTATGATGCCCCCCCCCCCCCCTAAGGGTATCTTACCCTATCGAGACGGTTCGGAAAGAAGTCCAATCAGATCTACGCGTTTGGACAGGAGACACAGGCCTGTAATTCCCTTCTCTTCTCTCAATGTCATCGACACCATTCCCTCCTTATTCTACTTGCCCTTTTTATTAGATATCGGGATCCACTCAACAGATTTTCCCAATTAGTCTCAGCCGAAAGCAGGTCAGGAAATCGGTGGTGTTAGTGCTATTTTACTTGGGTTATACCCGAGGGATTTTTAGGTTTGGAATAATATTCAGAAATAGGCATATACATTTATAATTTAATGACAAAAGGTTGCTCATTACAATATGAATCTGTATAACCATGTGACAGTAATAAAAATAAAAAGGGACAAAATGTCAAAAGATATCTAAAAATTGAATTTAACTAACTTGAAACAAAAAAATCAACAGTTGCAAAGATAAACAACTACAGTTAAATTCCTATCTAATTTCAAAAATAATTCCTCAAACTTACATCAAATTGAAAGTGTTCAGAAGCTGCCATCATTTTCACAAACTCACAAAAAGTTCACAAGCAGCAAATTGATATAATTTATCAGATTCCCTAATTCCTACCCCCCTCAGGTAATACATGGAAAAAATACAATCTAATGATGACTATGGAATTCAGTCATGATAACTCATGTCACAATATTTGGAAGAAATGATCGACCACAACCTATCAGAATCCAAATTTCCAGAGGGTGTCTTCCACTAAACAAAATCCAAGTACAGACAGAATACTGAGACCGATCACACTGTTGAATACACTAACTTACAAATACACAATCAGCTGCAGGTTGGTAGACAAACGAAGCACTCTCTCAAGATGTGTTACAAAACTCAGTTGATTGATTGTTGGTTATTCTATTTAAGATTGATCCAAAGAATGAATTTGTTCTTTTAACTCCAAAAAAAGTCATAAATTGCAGAAAAGTCTATAAAAATTTTAGACAGCTCATATCAGGGGTATAAGCAAGTACTAGGTATGCATGAAATTTAGAAAGCCTTACATGAAGTTTCCACATTTGACTAGGTTCAATCCAATTACAATCCCCCAAAATAACCGATTAAAAGGTATTCTATTTTGTACATCTAGATCAGCAAAATATTGCTATTAAACTTAAGAAAAGGGTACAAAAAAATTTCAGGCTTGAAATATTGCAGTCACAAGTTGCAGTAATACAGAGCTAAATATTAAAACACTTGCATAAGATATATATTGAGATATAGAAAAAAAATTTAGCTGCCAATTTCTCAGTAATTCTTTTAAACCTCCAAAGCACAGAAAGACATATCAGAACTGCAGCATCTCACTATCTGGCACTTGGCAAACATGACACATACCTTTCATCACTACGAAAAAAGAAAGTGCATTTACAGAGAAACTTAATTCCAGGATAAGAAGCCATCGTGTATTCACAAATTTAAACTCTCAAACAATGGAATACATTAAAATCTTGGAAATTATTTTTAATTTCTCACAATGTTATCTTATACAATTAAATACAGGACAATCTTTTGGTTGACTAGCTTAGTTTTACAGCCACAGCATCATGTGACAGATTCTAACACACACAAATATTCACTGCCTTGAGAAGAACTTTGCAGTTTTGTTTGTGCTACATTGTATTCTGCAGAATTTTGGTGAGATAATGCAGATTAGTTGAATCACCATCAGCTGCAATAATACCATAACGTCTAAAAGCAGTATGGAAATCTGCACTCTCTCTCATCAGGCATGTAATGAATTTTGCAGATATTTATAGATGAAGCTCATGTCTCAAAATGAATATAGATGGCTGTGACATAGGCCATTATTTGTTGCCAATCTGGCCTTTCCAACTGTATCATGTCATTGATATTCTGTTTAGAAAAAAATAAAAGCGTCATTAAACTTCCGAAATTCAACTATCCTCTTGACTGAAGTAGGGCAAGATGCAAATGAGATGTAGAACATACCAGTGTTGTAGGGATACCAACAGACTCTGCAGCAGCAAAAGCTATGGTGAAATTACGGCGTTTCTCATTTGGTGTCAGAGAATCATACGGTACTCGATCAGGCAGGTAAGAATGAAGTAAAGCACAAAATGCCAAACCATCATTCCACGAGCTTGAGAAGTTAGTTATGTCAATATTGCGATAACCAACCGTTTTGTTTTGACACCATTTTAATAGAGCATTACGCTTTGAACCACCATTTTTAACCAGAGGCGCTAATGGATCTTTTCGTTCACCTGGAAACAAAAATACTAAAGTTCAGAACATATAAGCTTTCAAGTTGAAGATTGCTGACAAATTCCAAACAAAGCTGCAGAAAATTAATAACTCTAAGAAACCATTCCAAAGCAAACAAGTCACTACAAAACATACTCAGGTCACCACAGCTGTTGCGTCTTGTGTAATCCATGCTCTTGCTGGCAAGGATAGAAACAGGAGTGGTAAGCCCAGGGTGATGGGTAAGATTGGCAAGTGCAAGAGGTGCCTGACACACTTGGGTCACGTCCTCACTTGCCTTTCCTGAGTTGACCTTCAGACTGTCCAGACTGTTGGCTTTACCATTATCTGGAAAGTGTACAGGCATGCAAATGCAAGAGTCAAATACTAGTAAAACAAAAATCAAAATGAAATAAATATGTGCTTCTGTAAAGTGCAAAGCAGGATACAAAAGAACAATGTCATTGGAAAAATGGAGTAACTAAGTAGGATTTCAGTTTTTAAAAAAGTGCAACACATACAGAAAATAATACTATTTAAAGAAAATCTAATTTTTCAAAATTAATAAAACCAGCTAAAAGTTAACTTCAAGACTAAGAGCATGCAGTTGTAAACTAATTACATGTCAATAATATTTTAAATGAAATACTTGTCACAAACACTTACCACATAGTAAATTTTTGCGGGACTGCTGCTGCACAAGGCGATTATTTGAGTGCATATTGTTATTATTATTGTTGTGAAGTTGATTGTTGTTATTTTGGTTATTGGACTGTTGGTCTCGCAAAGGGCCTTTGAATAGTGATTCGGAGTCAGCCAGGGTGAGATGCCGTAATGGAGATGAAGGCGTTGATGGGGATAGGTTCGCTGCACTAACTGCCGCCGATGCAGCTCTAACATCACTTGCAATACTGCTGAGGCTTGAAGTTGAAGAACTTCGGCTGCCATCAGGCCCTACAAAAGAACAAAGGATATAAAGTTTAGTTTCTACACTGAAGATTTGAAAGATAAAACAAAACTCATGTTAGAATTGGAATCTGTATCAGGATGCACACAATAACTTCCCTCTTTATAAATTCCTTTGGACACACAAGCATAACAACATTAACACCCAAGTTCAAACAAACTTATAATAAACTAAAGTAAGAGTACATTTGCATGCATCAATATTGAAGTTCAGAAAAGACATGCTAGCATAGTTCTAAGAATTTGGATAATACTACTCAAAATTATTTAAAAAGTGATCTAAATTCCAATGCAACATAAATAAAGAATGATCATGCTCAATTACTTCAAATATACAACACAACAAAGTACACACATACCCTTACTAGTCTTGGCTTGCTTAGTGGCATTCTCAATGCTTTCTATAAGGGACTTGACAGACAGTCTGGAGTCCTGGCGGGATATGCCCTGTTTGTTGCGTCGAGCCGTTGCGATCTCATTCAGCACCGAGTCACCTACTGAGGCGCCAATGGTGGATGACATGGCGCCAGACATGGATACTGAGCGGAGCATCACAGGTGGGTGGTGAGCAGGTGGGGGCGACCCGCATTTCTGGGCAGCTATACCATCAACAACAACCCATACAATGCTAGAGTTAGCCACAATGAACGTGCATTACTCAATTCTATAGAAATAATGAATCTAATATCACAATTAAAAAGAAAAGTTAAATGAAGCTTGACTTCTGTGTCGACTTTATGAATCTTAAACAACAACACAGCATTATTTCAAATAAATGGACAAAATAAAAATTCTAAGTTTACTGACTTGATAGTGATGCCATGCATTTAAATATATTTCCAATGCCACCATAGTTAAGACATAAACAAAAGCAACATGAAACCACACGTGCACACACACATGCTTAAGCATTTAAGTAGAAAAAGAAAACCATGAGTACAGAAAGGAAAAGCATAACTGCACGAAATGATAAGCTCTCACACTACAACCAGACTTAAAAATAAAGTCCATTGATAAAAATGTAATAAAAAAACAAAATTTTACAAAACAATTATTATGAATTCAGTTCAAAACCAATAAACTTAAAAATTAGCTGTTGAGAGAAGGGTATTAGTGAAAAAGATGTAAGTTGTCATGTAAATAGCACTTCCTCACAAAACAAATATTCAAGATGCTCATAGGAAAAATTCTGTATCTCCAATCACTTGTCATACTAAAAGGAACCTTTTTCAAGAATAGTAGAGCACAAAAATGGTAAAAGGGTACTCCAAATGCGGTTTGGAGGAAATAAAAGCAGAACAAAACGGCTACCATTGCCATTGACTGGGCGAGCGATGAGGAGGTGGAAGTGGCAAAAATAGGTAGAGTACACTCCCCGAGTCCCCTTTGCCTAGCCAGTGGACCCCATTTTGAACAGAAAATTCGCTCAGGCCAACTTTAGAGTACCCGAATAAATTAAATCAAAACACTCAAATTCAAAACCACCCAGTAATCGCAAGATTTATTAAATATTAAATTAACTACACACAACAACGACGCTGCAACTTAAACTGTCCAGTAACACTGTTAGTATTATAAACCTACACTCCCATTTCAATACTGTAGAAAGGGTTAAGACTAAACTTTGATACCCTCAAAATCAAGCCCTAAAGCAACACACATGGAACCCAAAAGAACAAATCACAACTAACATTAACTTACAAGGACAACACTCATCAGCAGACGAAAAGTGGTGATAAAAGCAAGTGGAGTTAGGCTGAGAACCCACCTCCTGCCCGACAGACGTGGACTTAAAATCTTGATCATCTTTATCAAATGCTACAGTATGCTTCAGTGGTGGTCTGCTAAAATCAGTGAGCATATCTGTTTTATCAATTCTAAACCTAGGAATAGAGAGACCAGGAGACTTCTTGGGATAAACTGTCTTAGCTTGACTATAAGGCCCATGCCATGATCTCCTGTTAGGAGAACGACTGAACGGTTGAAATTCATCTTTAACTTCATTAGACCATCTTCTTTTTGATTCACGCACAAAGCCAACTGAGCGCAACATATCTAAAGTGGGAGATTTGCTCTTTGATAAATTCTGAACTGATACAATAGGCATTCCATGAATGGATACTGGTCTGGAAGGTGCCTTTGAGAGAAATTTTTCAACTTCCATGTCTGTATCCAAGAAAACCTCATCCTCCAATTCCTGATTTAGATCAAGATGCATGGAAGTATTCAACTCATTTGGAATGGAAATATCTGGAATACCTGATGTATCAACGGCAGAGTTCGTAGGAGAACCTTTAGATGATGCTCTTTCTTGATGCTCCTCGTTTTTCTTGTCAGTGATTTGATCATTCTTTTCATTACCTTCTACATCACCCATGGAGCTCTTCATGATACAGTCAACCACTATTGGGGTGTTAACAGTAGACATAGCCTTATTCTCATAAGCTGAATCAGTTGTACCCACAGACAAAACACTTGTGCCTTCATGAAAATTGTAAAATGCATCAGACAGCATCTCAAATATCACACGGTCCCTTAAAGGCTCTTCATTTTCTTCAACAACAATCTGTTTTGGTTCAGAGGCTTCATTTACAACAGGAGAGCTCAAAGCGGCACTTAGCTGAACACTCACATTTTCCTCTTCAGCTTCTTCCCCAATGTACACACAATGGGCTTTCACAACTGTCGGCTTTTCATCAGGACCTCCAAGAAAACAATAATTTTCATTCATATCAGGAACAGGGAATGGAGTAAAGGAGAACAACTGATGACTTGAACTATGCCAGTCGGATGCATGGAATTCTTTATGTTCAGGTAGAGTAGGTAATGAAGGTTCACGCACTATTCTCTCAAAACATATCTTCCTACAATGTCGCTTGATAGGTTTTTGCATGGATAATATGTCCTTTAGCTCTGTGGCATCATTGGAAGATTGGGCAGAGCGTGAAACGGGACGGCTGCGCTTCAATTTGCTTCTCCTTGGTGGACTATTGTAACTTTTCTTATCTAGATACACAGGATTCTGAGAGGGCTCATCTAATGGTTTGAATGGTCGAGATGAAGAAACTTCCATTTCAAAACAGACTGTGGGATTCTCAGATGGCTCCTCTTGCTTCATTAAAGAATCAAAGAAATCTTTCAAAGGACTTTTTGAAGGACTAACAGGTATTGCACTTTGACAGTTTGCTTGGATGCATTGAACTGTTTTCTGTTTAATGACTGCATGTGTGGGCAAATTATCCATATTTTTCTTTTGAGCCTTTAAGGAATCAAAAAAATCTCTCAGTGGACTTTTCTGTGGGCTGACAGAAACTATGGGCTGCCTGTCCAATGGAACAGCCAAACAAGCCTTTTGCTCATCAATGACAGGTGAAAAGCTACGGCAGTTGACTTGGGGTGGCTCCTGAACTGCTAATGAATCAAAGAAAGCTTTCAGTGGACTCCTATCTGGACTCAAATCCTCTCTCAGAAGGCCATTTTCATCATAAATTCTCAGATCAGGTCTATTTTCATTGATAGGGCATTCCATTTTCTCAGACTGGAAATCTGCTTGTATTTCCAAAGATTCTTCATTTTTGATAGGAATAATATTCAGGTGCTCCTGGATTCTTGAGGATTCATTTGCCGTTGAGGTAGAAGTGGGACACTCATCTTGAGACCCTCTATGCCCCTTTAAGGAATCAAAGAAAGATTTCAAAGGATTTCTGCAATGTCTATCTTGAAATGTTTCCAGAGCCTCATCATCTTGAATCACTGACAAAGATTGAGGCTCATCTTTTCTCTTTGATGTACTTGTACTGAGAATCTTCACTTTCTTCTGTTGAATCTTTGGTGAAATAGTATCTAAATTTTTGTTTACATCTGGCTTTAAATCATTACCGTGATCATGAGACTTTCCTTTCCCATAAAGAGTATCAAAGAAAGCTTTTAGGGGGCTCTTATCTCTTGAAGAATTTTCATGCAGATTTTTTTCAAAAATAATCTCTTTTTCTTTCAAACCCCCTGCTTCTGGTAGAGTCAAATCGTCAATGGAATCCTGTGGCAATATTTGATTGCTTGACAATTTCTTCTCACTCGATTTTGATGAGATGTTTTCCACTCGCAATGAAGAGTCTGAAGACACAGATGATTCTGAAGAGTTCTGGTTGACATTTGACTTTGTGTTGCTCCCATGCTCTTCCCCATCAGAAAAATTGGCCCATTCTAAAAAATCAGTGACATATGAGTTTGAGATATATTAGCACCCTTTATAGGTTCCAGATAAGACTAGTGGCAGTAAACAGCAAAATGCTACATGGGCAAGAACACAAAATTAAATAAAAATGAGAGAAGAAGATACCATATTGATCTCTTGAGGGTCCTGTCCTGTTATAAAAAAAAATATAAACTTTTATCCAACAATAGCACAGCATCATGCAATCAATTTCGAAAAAAAAAATAAAGAAAAGAAAATGGGATTACTGAAAAAAAAAAAACTGAATTTTACAAAAATTACAAACTTTATACTGTACTAAATGATTATAAATTCACACACATACGAAGACAAAGTAAAAGAGTGTTTAAAGGATTACCGACAAGAAGAGAATAAAAAAGAGAAGAAGAAGACAGATAAAGCAGAACTAATACAACAAATACATGCTTCATTGCAGTCAATTCAGAATGACTATGGCATGCACACTTTTTTTTCATCTTTTCTGCAAAATTAAAAAAGAGGGAAGAATTTAACAGAAAAGAGATTTAATACTAATTTTGAGGATGTTGCTTCAGTACTACTATAAGTACGCTAAAGCAGTGAGGTTCATCTTTGACCGTAATGTAAGAGTCAGAAGAAGACATGCAAGGAAGATTTTATTTCATATGCTTCAATCTACAGAGTTAATTTGCTGCAATCTGATATTAGTTGAGACTCAAGAGTATGCTTTGTTATCATGACTACTCTGTTAATTGGTTAGAGGCGCAAGAGTATTATCGCTCTGTTCATGAAGCACAGGAAATAGATTCAACTAGTATACAACAAGCAACACTCAAAAACAGATGAGGTGTCATACCTTTCAACTTGTCTAGTTGAGACTCCAGTGATCGCACTTTGTCACGAAGGGATTTATTTTCCAATACTAATTTCTCCAACTCATGTTGAGCTTCAGTCTTGAAATCATTTGCTACACGCACAGTCATTAATAAATCTGACTGAAATTGCTGCCACTCGGCACTCTGGAAATTAATTATTGATTGTCAGATATATAGGTTGTCCACAGAAGAAGGATAATTCAAACTTTTATTTTCTTTGCATATTTGATATGAGAGAAAATGTCTTTGAACTGTAGACTCTTTGCTTACCTCTTCACTCCGAAGTCTCTTTTCTTCAGCAAGTTCAGTTTCATGTAGAGCTAACCGTTGCTCAACATCTGCACAGTGCCTCTGAGTTTCCGAAAGTGCAGCTTTGAGCTGACGTTTATCTTCCAGGTGACACTGACACTGTAATCTCAATTCATTGGCAGATTCTTGTAGGGTAGCGAGCTCCGTTGACAAAGCTGCTTTTTCCTTGCGAATTTGTTCACATTGATACTCCAGATCACTTCTGGCACACTTTGCATTGTTCCTCATCACCTGAAATACATAAAGAAAAATAAAAGTCAATCAGTCAGTCAGTTAAGAAATCAGATCTGAAAACAGGGGTTACAATAAGACTTTACCTTGCATTCTTCTTGCAGAGAACTTAGCTGCTCCCTCAACTTTGAAACCTCACACTGAGATCTTGACAACTGTTCTTGAAGCGTAGCAGCTTGTCCCTCCAGGACATCTTTCTCCCGACGCACATTGTCCAGAAGTGATTCAATCTCGGATTTATCATCCAACTCTCGGGCATGTTCAAGTTCCTCAATCTGTGAAAAGTAAGAGTCATTGAAGTGCTTGAAGAATGAGAAAACCATCACAGAAAATAAAACTGTTTCACTAACCTTTGCTCTTGCATTTTCTAATAGTGTTGATAGTCTTGAAATTTCAATATGTCTTGAGCTACTTTCTTCCTTAGCTAAAGCTAATTCTTGATCTAGCTGCTTTCTTTCAGCATGAGTTGCATCAACAGTAGATTCCAGGAGTCTGACACGGTCTGTGAGCCGCGCGCTCTCTGAAGCATGCGAGTCAGCTGCAGCCCTCAGTTCAACCATTTCTGTGGTCAACTCCTCCTGCTTGACTAGAAGGGCTTCCCGTTCCTCTTGACCACTCTGTAATTACACAATACAATCTAAAGTGTGGGGTATTTTCAGTCCATGCAGTAATTTGAAATAGAATAGATAATTTCCATATATTTATGTTAGTTCAATGATAAGTCCTCAAGAATACTGCACCTTTAACAGTTCCACGAGCTTTTGCTCTCTTTCACCGGGGCCGTGCCCAGTTTCCCCGCCACCCCCAGGGCCACCTGACCCATCCTCTCGAAGCAAGAGTTCTTGAAGAGTGTCAACTTTGGTCCTTGAGTCTTCTAGTTTCTCAGTTTGTCTACACAGAGATTCTAGCAAAACTCCCTTTTCTTCAGTCAGTCGTTCATTTTCGGATTGCAACTCGGTGAGCTGAGCTTGCAGGTCCGCTAGCTCCTGAAGAGTTGCCTGCAGCTCCTCGTTTGTACTGCAAAAGAGAAACAGGAAACAATTAAAAACCAGTTCCAGTTAGTCTGAAGACCGAATGTCACTCTGGACATTAGTAACAATTATTTCATACAAGTTGTGTACATTGGTACAAAGATAACCAATAATCCATGAAACTGTACCTGTAATGAGTTTCCTCCATTTGCATAATTCTATCTTGTAAACATGCAACTGACACCTCGCTTAAACTACTGCAAGAATGCTTGTCCCAGTCACGATCACGATCCGGAGTAACACATATAGGATCTAAAACGTCTGGCAGAATACCATTACTGCTCGTTGCTGGACATAGATCATTGACCTGTTTAACAGGAGAGGATCTGGTTATATCAACAGCGCAACGACTTGGAATAGTAAACATAAAACATACATAATCGTTGAAATTCACTGACTTCTCCATTGCTCATTGAAGGTGGTACAGGTGATTTCTGCCGATTACTTGCATTGAATAATAACTGCTCCTTCTCTGTGTCTGACAATGCACGATTCTGTGTCATTGCTTCAAAATTGACTTCCATATCAGCGCTTCGCTGTTCCTGAAAATTAAGACGGTCAAAAGTGAACCGCAAAGGATAGCATAACACTTTATACACCGATTAACTTTCATTCATAATTGCAAGTTATCCAAGGCCGAACAAACAATAATAATCCTTCAAGTTACCAAATTAAAGAACAAATGATGAAATTGGGACGACTTGATGGAACCTGGTTGTAAGTAGACCAGTATTTAATTTCATAGACCCGAAAGAAATTACAGTGAAAAAATCCTAGTAAGCAAGACGTTTTAAAAACAAACACCTTGGTAACCTAACCCCACTTTAGCTCCACAACATTCATGTGCCGAGCGATGAGGAGTAAATATGCTTTCAAATCCAATAACCGGGAACAAAATAATAAATTTTTAACATTTGAAAACTCCACAGCTTAGAATTCGACACGGAGTCAGGCGAAATATTCACAAATAAAGGATTAACCGACCTAATTAACGACAAGTAGTCGATGACATAAATGTCTCTCCCAGAGGACAACATAACGCGACAATAGAAACTGACATTGATGACTAAAAACTACATTGACCTGCGCGACGAACCATTCAAGTCGTAGAGGCAAAACAGGTGGACGAGTGAAAAATCGACGCGGGGGGCAGGTATAGGTTAGCTCCAGAGCGCCCTGCCCTGCGGTACACTGCGGTACTCACCCGCAAGCGAGCCACCTCCTGTCGGAGGGACTGCAGTTCGCCTTGGCAGCCAGAGAGCTCCTCGACACGCAACTGGAGCTGCAACTTATCACGAGACACCTTCTCCAGCTCGCCCTGCATCGACTCCAGCTCCATTTCCATCGTACCGACGCTGGCCGGAACTCTGTTGTGGTTGTTGCTGTTGTTATTGTTATTGTTGTGAGCAGTTACAGCCGGCGCCTGGTCGGCGGTTGGATTCACCTTGACGCCGCCGGTGCCGACGTCGTTGGCTCCAGGGGGCCGTGCCTTGTTCCCGCGAAGTTGTTTCGGCAGATGGAACTTGTGGTGCTTGCTGTCCAGGCTGGAGACGCTGGCGGCGGCCTTGAGCGAGGCGGGGCCTCCCCCCGCTGCGCCCTGCGCCGGGGGGTCCGGGTCCGGCTTGGGGATCTCCGCGGAGCCATAGGAGCGCACCAGGACCTCGTGCTGCGGGCCGGCTGGCCGCGCCGCCCCGTTCAGGATGCCGTGGACGCCGGCGACGCTCTCGGGACGCTCGACGGCGACCCCGGGGGCGCTGGCGGGGGGCGCCATGGACGTCGCCACGGGAGCGGCGCTGGCGCCCCTCTTCCCCGCGCGGCCGCCGCCACTGCTGGTCGGAGGCCCATGACCCCTACGAAACAGCGATTTTAGCTTCATCATAGTTTGTTACGCTCACGCTCGGGGGTCAGAGTTTTTAGTGGTGCAGCTTGTTGTTAATGCGCGTTGCTTCGCACAGCCGCGCTCCACTCCCGGGTAGGTATTAGGTAGGGTTATAGCTGCGGCACCCCGACAGCTGGCATGGCCGCGTCGAGCCGGGGCTTTAGTGCATCTGTAAAAAGCAAAATGCGGTTAGAGAAGTTAGATTGTGGCGTCAACAGGTGACAGTGGTATTAGAGGAGCAGGTTATCATGAGTGAATTAGTGTTAGAACGACGGGAAGGAGATGGAGGGGGGATAAGTCCTAGACCCTAGACCCAGATTAGTGAGGATTGACGTTGCCTTGTCAAATAGCGATCGGGCGCAAGATATTGTCATCTGCGCTTTCGTGCAAATTTATCGCTAGAGTAAAGCCCAGTCTATTAGTCCCCACATCGAGGTGCTTGGCAACCAGCCCAAATCAAACAGGGTAGCCGGACAGAAGTCTAAGTGACGTCCAAACAGTGCCCAAAGTACTCAAAGGGGGATTCAGCAGACTCTAAGGGGGCGGGCAGGCCATCTATATTTCTCTGACATTTCCCTGACTGTCCTGACCTTCCTGACATGTTGCAACCCTGCTCAGCTCCACTGTCTGGATCCGCGTCTGAAAGTACTCCATCCTTTTCGACATCTTTGTAAATAACGTTTTTACATGTTTTTGGCTACGCCCTGTTTCAACACTGGTCTTCCTTTGTTTCCATTGATACCGTAGTTACGTCACCCCATTTGCCTTTCTGGATCTGAATAAACTGCCATAGAGCCTTCGGCCTTCCCTTCTCTCACACTGACCCCGAGAGGGTGCTCGTTAGGACACTGCGCGCGCAATAGCTCCAGGGCCGCGCTCGTTCCAGCTCGGCTCCAAAGGCTCCAGCAGGCTCCAGGCAAGCCAGCCAGGGTCAGGAGGCTGGCCGAGCACAGCCCGCGCCGCCTAGTCATATGTACTAAGTACTCTCAGTCGACTCATTAGATCACACTACTTCCAGCTCCAGCTGCAGCTGTCATATGTACTATGTACGTACTCTCAGTCGGCTCATTACTGTAGATCACACTACTTCCAGCTCCAGCACCAAACCAACGAGGCCGTTCAAGACTGTCGCTGCAATCGTCGTAGGTCAGTTTTGTGGCAAATTTGACTAAATTAAAATCGTTACACGAGGGGTGAAGACTCATTTATTTCTGGTGCTGACAGTATGTCTGAGGGCGCAATCTGTCTCACTCGCACGGCACTGCCGGCGGCAGCTAAACGCTGACTTACGAACACCGATTTACGAACACTGGCTCAAGAACGCGGCAGCGGTGGTAGCGTGGGAGGGCGACTGCAGGGTGAGACAACTTTTTACGGGACAGCAGCTGCTACTGCTGTGAGACCAGAACAACAGATGTGCAGATGGTGCGGGAGGTGCTCGGGGGGCGGAACCAGTGACGGGACCAGGAGGCTTTGGTTCTCGGGCAGAGAGGGAGGTGAGGGGGGAGTTGAAGTGCACGCTAAACCGGAAGCGGCACGTGGCGCGTTAATACACCGGGACAGTCGGCAGCATGACCCGCCTGCAGGCCAAGACTCGACTCCAGCTGCAGTCATACTTTATGTCCTGCGCTGCAGCCGGCCGTTAGCCACGCCACGCCACGCCACGCCGGCCACGCCCAGCCACCGCAGCTGATTCCAGGATGTGAGTGGAGCGGCTGGCCAGGCTGGCCGGGATGACATTGACATCGGGTACCAAGCATGGTGTAGATTGCGCGCCACGCCACGCCACGCCACGCTACGCCACGCCACTTCGCAACACAGAAAGAAGCAGTGAAGGTGCTGCCAAGGTGACTGCCAAACGTGACGCAGCGTGACGTGGCGTGACGTGACGTGACTTGACGTGCCCGCGGCGTGCCTGCTTCATGTCAGGAGGCTGCCGCCCCGCCCCGCCCCGCCGCGGGGGGCACCATGCCAAACCAGTCGTCAGAGAGCTTGAAGCACCTTGCTTTGCTCAGCGGCCGACTCCAGTACAGTGGCTTCTCCAGCTCCTGGAGCCGACAACAATTTCCCAGGCCAGCTTTACGACTTAGGTTCCGGAGCCAGCCCAGCTGGCAGTCCGATGGGCAAAGAGAGTGGATGAGAAGGGGTGGGGTAAGGGGGGGGGGGGTAGTGCCGTGAAGCTGGCAGGGCAGGCAAGGCAGCTTTCCCTTTCCCTGGCCGTCCTACTTGAGCTGGAGCATGGCTGGAGCGGGATGGAGCGGGCCGACTGGCTGGATCGGATGGCCCCGGCCCTGCCCTGCCCGGCCCTGCCCTGCTCCAGCTCCAGAATGCTGCAGCGTGCTGCTCCAGCACCGGCTGCGTTAGTGGGTCACGCTGCAAACCACGGGGCGGGGCGTGGCGGGGCCCTCTTGCACGCCCGTCTGCTCCAGTCGGGCTGAATCCGTACGCTGCAGCCTGGCTTGGTCTGTTATCACTGATAAGCATTATCTTCTTGCCTTACGGTGCAGCTCTGATCAGCCTGCTGCTCTCTGGCAGGGAAAGGGCAGGGCAGGGTGCAATGTGGCCTGGTCTTGTCACGAGGAACGGGACACGCGGTTGATAGGGGACGCTGACGCTGGAAATCTGGGTGCGCCCCTCGCCGATGACGCCCACCCACCCACTCACTCACGGACGCTAACTATTCTCTGGCGACACATGTTTGAACAGCTGACGTCCCCGGTGACTTCCCAAGTTGCGGGTTAGTTTGGCGATTAGAGGAGTGGACGGGAAGGTGGGGGGCGGTGAGGGGTGGGCGATGATGAGGCCGGGGCACGGACAGGACACGTACCAGAACTTGAACCAGCGGCACATGTGGACGTGCTCAACACGACACCGAGCAGGTCGCCTTAGATCACATGACACTCCACTGCACTTCACTGCACCGCACTGCACACTCCACTACTTCACTGCACTTTGGGCGCTCATGGCCCGCACACTGATCAATCACTGCATCCGAGTCTTGAGTCGCGGTGGTCGCGGTGCGAGCCTGATGTCGGCCAGCTCGCAGCGCGGTGCGCGGTACGCGGTACGCGACGTGACGGGTCGGGACGGGCCACGGCCAGCGCGGCGCGCTGCGGTGCGGTGCGGTGAGCGGTTCGGCCCGGTGTGGACTCCTCACTCCTCAGCGAGCAGCCGCCGATCGCCGACTCCCCGCCCCGCCCCGCCCCGCCCCACCCGACCCCCGCCGTCGTCCCAGGCAGGCGGACAGCGCGGCGAACAGACAGCAGCCGCGCTCCCCCCAGCGGAGCTCTGAGCCGGACCGAGAGAACAGGAACAGGCAGCGGCAGCGCAGGAAGAAGGACAAGAAGGACCTGCGCAGCTCTTCATCAGGACACCAGCATCAGCATCCCCCTGGTCCAGATCAAGACCTGCGCTAGAGAGTCCGGATACGGGCAGGAGAGAGGCACGTTGCCTACCAGGCGGGGGGCGGCACTCGGAGTCCCGCGGATGACGCACTGGGAATGTGGTCATCGCCATATCCCGATCCAAATGAAGGTGGCGGGGGCAGGAATAAGGAGCGCCGCGCTCGCTCGACCCGGCGCGTCCCAGTCGTCTCCACTCCAATCTCGAAATGGACCTTGGGATGGACTGGATGGCTGGGAAGACACCACACCACGCCACGCCACGCCACGCCGTAGCTCATCACTACGACCAGCTTGTAATTACTACACCTCCTTCCTGACCCTGACTCACTGCGTCATACGCGAGCGGGGTCCATTCCGTGCCATCACTTCAATCGGACAGTCATGGTGCCGTACTCTTCAGGCGGCATTCGATTGTAATATCACTCGTGATAATCCGCAATGCGAAAGTATTTTTTTAGTAATAAAGTTATTCGTATCATATTGTTATTTGTTCAGTATTGAATATATCCAGTCGCTGTACACACAATTTTCCGGCTGGCAGACCGCTTGGAGATTCCGGGCGCAGGACAGGGCAGGGGTAGAGAGCCTGGAAGGAGAGAGGCGACAACTGTCATGGCGGCAGAGGTCCTGGCAGCCGCTGGGATCCAGGTGAGGACAGCGCATGCGCAGTGCCTCGCTACCTGGGCGCGCGGTGAGGGTGCGTGGTAGAGCGTACACAGCTGGATCCCAGGCCGGTAGCCGCCATGACAGTTGTCACCTCTCTCCTTCTAGGCTCTCTAGGCAGGGGGCAGGGGGGAGGGCAGGAGTGACGGCCACGGGTAGGCCGGGCAGGCCACCGGTAGCCATGTGACAGGCTCCATGGGGAGCCATGGGGCCCAGCCAGAACACGGAGCGTACGGGGCAGATAGCCATGAGGCAGCCATGAGGCAGCCATGAGGCAGCCATGAGGCAGCCATGAGGCAGCACTTACTCACGCAGGGCAGTGGGCACCGACCACAGGAGCACCAACATCAGGACAGGAAGACAAGTTGGTTCAGCTCCAAACGGAACCAGTTGTCGTTCGAGTCGTGAAAATGAAAGGAGCCCGCTCCAGACTGCTCACTCAATCCTAAGTAGTATCAAACCAGGTACCAACACAGATACCTGCTTTGGCGAATTGATTCGTGATTCCCCAATTGAAAGAAAAACGAGACCCAATCAAGTGAGAGGGAACGTTACAGACTATACCGCCGCGTTTATTGCCCATAAATTTGTCTCTTGTTTTTTTTTGTTGCTTCCGGCACCATTTTATTTTTATTTTTATTTGTTTCTAGCCTGATCTTTTTTTCTTTTTTTTTTGTGCGGCGTAAAGGACTTGTCTATTT
>CABIKL010001066.1:0-17148 GCA_902196195.1 Aptinothrips rufus | reverse complement strand
AGAGAGAGAGAGAGAGAGAGAGAGATGGCAGGCTAGTCTTCACACGTAAGCTATTTCCGAGCCCGGAACAGAACAGCAGAGAAGGCAGTGCGCGGCGTGGCGTGGCTTGGCGTGGTGTGGCGTGGCGTGGCCTCGTTTGGCTTGTGACGCAGCGGGTTCTGTTACGTTTTGGTTGAGTATGACCAAACATAGCAATTTTGTGTGGCCGTTTTGCCAACATTATGGGGAAAGTTCAAGTATAGGTGTTTGCGCCTTCGATCCCCTACTCGATGACTCTTTGAAAATTACATTCAATGGAAGTGGAGTAATCTTTGTTATTGTGTAATCGGGGCGGGTTATCGAACTCGAGAAGTCCAGGCATACTTACTTTCGGTGCCCTTTTTGTGGCTGCTTTGCTCTCATTTTGGACGTTAATTTTTTTCTGGAGAAGTTACTTCGACGATGGAGGTAGAGAAAATTTGCATGCACTTCGCGTGACGGCCATGGGCCATGGGTCATGGCGTTGCGTTTCTGAGCGGGCCGCGCTCGTTGGGGGCTTGTTCGGTTCGGGGTGGCCTGGTGGAGGTAGAAATGATAAATTTCTGAAAAAAATCAACGTTTTTGAAAAAGCGAAAACAAGCAGAAAAATAACAGGAAAATGCGAAAATTTCGGAAGGAATGCCCTTTTATGTAGGTTGAAAAAAAAACATGCATTGTTTTTATTTTCGTTACAAAAGCATTCGACAGCTTTCTAGTTGCTACCGTGTGTTCTGAGCGTTGATAATCCGCTTTGCAAGTGAAATGCTCATTTCGAGCCCTGGCGGGATGATTTGCGGTGTTTACGTCGTGTTCGCTCGCTCGTGAAGTTGCACGATCTGCATAGGAGAAGTGTCCTTAAGTGATAAGAAGTGGCGGGATCCTCCATCACCGCCTCCCCCGCCCCCTCCGGCTCCGCCGCCCTCGCGCGCCGACTTAGACGGCAGTAAAACACGGCAGCCAACACAGCTACTTGTGTGTCTCCACATGCAAATCGGTAAATCACGGAGCATGGGCTGCAAGGAGGACCGGAGGATTCCAGCACCCGTCTCGGCCAATCCCCGACCCAGCCACCCTACATAGGGCTGGCCCGCTGCTATTCATCTTGCCTCCATGTACTTGCAGCTTCAGAAACTTGCTCTACGTTTCGGTCCAGCCAAATTGGTATGCACAGCGAGTCCGATACCCTCGGAGTCGAATTGCAGGTTATGTCAGCCAATAGGAGCGAGCGCTAGCGAGTCTTTCATAACAAATGGGGTTTTGGACACTTCGAAGCGCTTCCAGGCGACGTGGTCTCGCTAGCATCGCGCTCGAACTCGTGTTCCTCTCCTTGAAGCGGCCATCACGAAATTTTCTGCATAACCTACACCAGCGGCTCTCTTCATCTGGTCCAATCTGGTTTGGTTCTTAAGGGATGGTGTAAGTGAGCCTGATACCCTGAATGGTATCGTTCCTGCGGCCTAGGCGCATCGAGTGCAGTGGTGGTCCGCCAAACCAGGGGCCCTACAGCCAGCCCTGCCCTGCCCTGCCCTGCCCTGCCCTGCCCTGCCCTGCCCTGCCCTGCCCTGCCCTATGCCCTGCCCGAAATGGCCTTATAGCGATTCAATTAATGGTAAATTGAAAGAGCCCCCCTTTACCCTTCCTTCTGGTTCCACCCCTTGCCCTCTCCCTAGCCATCCCCGCTCGGAAAAGGAGAACCGAGGAGAACGAAGCCCCCATGTCCAAGGCTTACCTCTATTTCCATAAGCACACGTAGCGACCCTGTCGCTGAAATTGTGGGAGATTGCATGAAAACGAGCAGGGGGGAAGGAGCGAGGGGGCCGGGGGGGGGGGGGGGGGGGGGGGGCAGCTGGGTCGACTCAAACCATGTTTGTAAAATGGACAATCTTTGGGATGACCGATGACCAACGAGTAACGAGTTGGTTTGGGTTTGTTCTCTGCAACATGACGGATCTACTCGCTATTATTTCATTGTTCCGAGTTAGTCGAGCAATTCGTCATCAGGTCACCTCGTTCTGCTGGCAGCATTGAGAAGACGTGCGTCACATACCGCTGCCACCTCTCCCCCACCAGGGTCACTGCTTCTTGGCGTTGGGGAGGGGAGCGGTCAGGTTATTACACCGAGGGCTCTTGCTGTAGATCCGGGCCCTTGGTAATGCCGGCCGGGCCGCGCCGACCCCGCGCCGTATTGTGAATCAGTTCTCAGCGCCATCGCCAGTTATGGACCCATTTACGTAATGCCGGTCTGGTCCTAGACAGCTACACCCAGCTGCTGCCCTCACTCTGCATCCGTACCCACCGACCACCACCAACCCCCACCCCAAACCACCATTGTGATCGCGAGGTGATTGCGTTTAGAACCTGACCGCTTGCGGGTAGAGAGCCGAGAAGGATCTACTACTTGCGGGGTCCGTAGGGCACACCAGGTCAGGGTGCACCTGGTCTCGAGATATCGAACCTCAGTCACTCCTAGCTGCTGAAACTGTCAGTAGAGAGTGACAGAGCGATGCGCCTGCCTGTGAGTGAGAGTGAGATGAAGCTATGTGAGAGCTAACAACTGTCAGTAGAGTGACAGAGCGATGTGCCTGCCTGTGAGTGAGAGTGAGATGAAGCTATGTGAGAGCTAACAACTGTCAGAAGAGAGGGTCAGAGCGATACGCCTGCCTGTGAGAGAGACTGAAATGGAGCTATGAGAGCTAAATGCTAAATGTCAGAAGAGAGGGACGGAGCGATGTGCCTGCCTGTGAGTGAGAGTGAGATGGAGCTAAGAATGGTTGAGTCAAAAACTGGCTTTTACTCGTTTCTTTTACCCACAGTTTTCGGAGATTTGCTCTAAAACAAAGCATCCCACAGTCTGGCCCAAGTCTGGCCTCGGGAGCTGTTTTCGCTGCTCACCCTGCGTGTTGTTTCAGGTACGACTACGAGGTGCTCCTGAACAACGCCACCTTCTGCCTGGTGCCGCGCGGCCGGCGACTCGGCTCCTTCCGCTTCCTGGAGGCGCTGCAGGCCGGCTGCGTGCCCGTGCTGCTCTCCAACAGCTGGGCGCTGCCCTTCGGCGACGTCATCGACTGGGACCGCGCCGTCATCTGGGCCGACGAGCGGCTGCTCCTGCAGGTCAGTGCTACTCTCAGGGTACTTACACCCAGAGAACTGTACGGTTGACACAGGGACTACCATAAAACGTGGTTGACTTAAAACGAATATGTTTACATTTACTCTAATATTGTCTTCACAACCATAAATTTTGCATTGAACTAACCCTAGACAACCATTAGATTTTTAATTTTGACCATATTATGCTTGAACCAACCATTCCGTTCTCTGGGTGTTTACTAACTCACTGGCATTATAGCGTAAGGCAGCAGTGATGTCTAAATAATTAGTCGCTATGCTCGCTAAATACCAGCTGAAATGCAGGAGAGGCTGTTATTGCCTGTATAGATAGCGTCTATGATGCTAAAGTCAACCAGTGAAATCGTTAGTGATGCGAGTCTTCGACGCAGGATAAAATCTGAGCAAAATGGCTAGGAATTCTGCTCTTATTTTTTTTGCGAGCAGAGCGAACGAGGCGACACGAAGTATTGGTATTTTTGGGCCCATTTTTTGTGTAAGTAAATTTTGAAAACTATTTTTTTTTAAAGAATGTATAAAGCTTTTCAAAAGTTCTAAGGTTTAAAAATTCAAACTTTTATTTTGAAAACAATAATTTTAATATTTATGTGGCTACCACCAGGAATTTTTTCCAAGGGCAAATTATTCCCTGACCTTCTCTTGGCGTGAACGCCGTGCGACGAGCTAATATCGCTCCGCCCCCTGTGCTCGCCTTGCCTTGCCTTGCCTTGCCTTGCCGGACGTGTGCGTTGTGTGCTCTGCGCTAACTTCTCCCATCCGCCCTCCAGACTGCAGCGCGGGGCAGAGGGAACCGGAAGACGAGGAGGGTGTAGAAGCTCGACGCCCGGCGGGGCGAATGTTCGACAGTTGTTGACTCTAGCGGAGGCGTTGGAAATGGATGAACTTGTATCGTCACATTCCTGGTGTATTTCGGGTCCCATTCAATGCTGTTGAATTGTGGTCTGCTGCACCCTAAGCAACGAGTAAAACTCCGGTAGTCTGAGTTCACTCCGAAGAGGGTGGACTGCATCTGGCCGACTCACACTTACACTTCTTCACGGTAAAAACGAATCGTTGGTTCTCGCCCGCTTGTAACTTCAAGGAAACTAGTTACATTCCAAGGATCATCCCTGAAGGATGGCGTCTGCGTCACCGTTCTGACGAGGAGTTCCAAGCCTCACGCCTTGGAATCCCTCTGATTTCTCCCGATTTCATTGAAATCATTTCAAGGCCAGCCCTTGATCTTACCCGTTAGAACGGCGACGCAGACGCCATGGTTCAAGGTTGACCTTTGAAACATACCAAGGCTCCTTGAAATTACCAACCGAGCCTTGAAAACCAAGGTTTGGGTTTTACCAAGGTTTTACCGTGCACAACCGCTGCTCACGAGTGACCTCTTATCTCTTCTTCGACAGCTATCAGTCTTTTGATACGACATTCCTTGTTTTCGATCCTGCATCCCTGAGGCCTCCCACTTGCATTCCATGTCAACAGGTGTCATCCTGTGTCGTGGGCTCGTGGGGCTGAGTGTTATCTCTCTCTCCGCGGCTACTTGCGACTTTCTGCTCGCAATGAGTGCAGGAAAGAGAAGCGTACTTTTGGCACGCGGGCCTCGCAGTTTGTAAGATAACGATAAGATATGCCCGTGCAGTTCGCAAGTTGCGAGGACGAGCGTAAATAAGGAATAATGGGGACTCGAATGAGCAGGCCTTGATGCTAGGTGGAAATTTGTTATCGTTCCCCAGACGTGAAACGACTTACATGAGGTATCTTGTCGTGTCTTACTTCTTCATCGGTAGACTCATATTTAGACTAGGTGCGCACTACAACCTGTGTGAAACTCTCCCGCTGAAATGCACAGAGTGCCCAAACCCAGAACCTGCGACAAACCAACCCAGAAACCAAGGGTAAAAATAATGTTTTGGAGGTCATTTTGAGATTTCCTCTAAAATGATAAGAAAGTTACGAAGCACGTTTCGGAATAAGTCTGAAAATGACATCTAAATTAAAAGTTATCGTTACCGTTGGTTTGTGGGTTGGGTTCTAGGTTTGGTTTTTCTATGTGAGGGATGGGGTGCAGCTTGTCGTGTGAGTAGGCCCCCCCCCCCCCCCCCCTCCTTCCCATCCTCGACTGGCATCACAGGATTGGTATCTCCTCCGCTCTTTACACCCTTCCTCTTCCTTCTCCTCATAAATCATTTGTTAACCTTCCATTGTTTGCACTGAGAAAAGGTTGCTCGGTCGGTCTATTCCCACGAGAGGAGGAACTCCTTTGCCTGGACCTACCGTCTCCTGCTCCGAAATTGAAGCTACTCCGTGTGGGAAAGAGAGTCAAGTTGATTTCGCTTTTTTCTGAACTAGGCTTTGCCGCATATGCGTTCTAATCAGTGCGGCCTGGAATTATGCATACAGCCCGAGTGGTATTGCGCTCCGCCCTGGAATTCCCCCCGCTGCTGTTTTCCACCGTGCCAACCTCTAGTCTCGGGTGAGCCCCTGGGATACAAATGCTCCAACTTTTTCTTACATGCCGTGAGGTGATGATGGGGTTTGGGGAATGTTGGTACGGGTTCGACGGCTATCGTCCACCTGGTCATTGGACCAGGACGGAACAGGACCAACGACGCGGATATCAGACTCAGGACTCCGGACCGGTGATCGGTCCCCACGAACGCACCCCCCCCCCCCCCCCCCCCCCCCCCCCCCCCCCCCCCCCCCCACCCCCCCCAACCACAACTCGCCCCCAGGCTACCGCGGGGCGCGGTCTGGCCGTGGGGGTGGGTGTCGGCCGATGTCAGTCACGGACAAACACACAACCCTGTCAGCTCTTCACACCCGTCACGCCACGCCACGCCACGTCAGTGGTCACGCCACGCCACGCCACTCAAAGAGGGGCCGCTTGCGATTCTGTAGCTCCGAACACGAAGGAATGTCCACCTTTCCCGCAGTCGAGCGGGGAGCTCGCAGTGAACGGACTGTGCCTGTAGAGCGCGCTGCATTCAGGGCACTGCTGATCTCAATGCGACTTGGTCGCCGCTGTTTCGCTCGTCAGCTGACCTGTTGGCGCTGCGCTCCGCTTTCCCCGCCATTCATTCACTAACTCGCACGCGTTGGTCGACATTTTTCTTTTCGCGACCGTGTATAATATGAATATATTCGAAGGCGGCGGAGCGGGCTCTATTCTGAGCCTATGTCGGCAAACAGCCGAAGCCATCGCCGGGTATGCGTGCTGTGGGCCTCGGGGACGTGGCTCAGGGGAGGGGAGGGGGTGGGGGTCACTTAGCCGCGTGATATGTTAACAGCTCCACTCAGCCCGGCCGATAAGCTCAACGCTGTACATTTCGTCAGGCGACCAGGGCTGACCTCCGCGCTCCACGCGGTCACCCGCTGCTGCAGCCCCCCCCCCCCCCCCCCCCCCCTGGCCGCCCTCCAAACCAATTCAAACAATCGATATGTCTAATCAAGAAGGGACGCTCACATTGTGGCTGACTTCTGATTAGTCCCTGCCCCGCACCACCACCTCCTCTCTGCTCTGCTCCCCGGGTAGCGACGCGCAGCGGGAGGCGCCTGAAAGGAAGTGTCATAGTCTCGCCGCTCGCAGCCCGCGTCGCCTGGATGTAGGATACAGGGGTACGTGCACAGGCACGTCTGTGGGTACGTGTTCGTGCGTAGGCGGCTGCCTGTGCTGTGCGCGCTCCAGCGGGCTCCAGCGGGCTCCAGCGGGCTCCAGCGGGCTCCAGCGGGCCAGGCCGAGGAGGTAACGCAGTAATTGTCAGCTGTCACGCCACTACCAATTCCGACCCCTTCATGCCCCGCCACGCCCCGCCACGCCCCGCCACGCCCCGCCACGCCACGCCCCGCCACATCGTCAGACCGCCGCGGGCTGGTTCTCGCAAGTCACGTGCTCGTCGTGGACTGGGAGCTGCGCGGGTCGTTCACTGTAAAAAAAAAAATACCAGTTTTGAGGAGGCTTTCCCTGGAAACAGGGAAGAAGTAACTATAAACATTAGTTTTGGAATTTTCGGGTGTCACTTTGAGAGCTGTACCAAAATGCTCAGGACACTCTGAAATCCTCAAAATGAACCGGGAATATTAGGTAAGGGCTCCCAGAAACTGGTGCCTTTTTTTACAGTGTGGCGCGTGGAGCCCTTCGAGAAAATTCTTTGTAGTAAGAAGAAGCAATCCTATGTAAGATTTTACTAGTGCCATTGCGTAACGGAACGTTTGAAATGAAGCAGTACGCGGTAGCCTGCTGACTCGCATGGCGTGGCGTGGCGTGCCGTGGCGTGGAGTGGCGTGGAGGCCGCCGGACCAAACCATGGTGGACTGCGGAAATGAAAAGGGACCGGGATTAAAGCTGGAATTTATCGTGTCGCCTCGGACAGCCGACACAGGGAGCGAACGACCCCTCTCCTGCCCGTTATACTGCGATCCTATTCTCTCATTTACAAAGACACTCACCATATTTCGAGGAGACCGTATTTCCACCCACACGCACGGTTTAGCCTATTACCAGAAACTGCTGTGTCTGTGGGAAGGAGTCAGTGTGAGCGCCTGGTGGGTAGGCAACGCGATGGCATCTACGGGTAGTGCTGGCCTACCTTACAGGCGCTGGGACAGAGAAGTGTACTTACTGCATTACTGTGTTGTACGGCCACACGTGGGAACTTTCAGTCCCTCACGCGAAAAATCATTCTCGCCCCAGCTGAATTGTTGGCTGTTATGCTAAAACGTAAGCTGCACAGGGATCTCGCTTATGATAACACTGCGATGGACAGATTTCGAGCAATTGGAGTTAATATCGAGAGACGCAGCTTAGGTATTCTGCAGTTCAGTTAAAATTTAGCAGAGCACTTAAATTTTTGGTACCGATGCTGATTCTGATTGCTAGAAAGTTAGTACAGGTCAGAAATATTTTTATTTTTTTGCGTGTAGCCTTGACCTTCCGCGTGCTTCCTCATAGACTTCTGTTAGATGAACTGGCCTCTGTAATGTTCAGTATTTGACGTGTAGCGCCAGCTCCGTGTCGATGTCTTGCCGTGTAAGTCTCCATTCTACTGCAAGACGAAGTTCCTCGATTTGATAGAGAAGTCGTTCAAATACTTGAAAGTCGAATTGAACATTTTTCCAACGTGCGTGCTGAAAGTGCAACGCAGACGCCGGCAGTGGTTAAAGTGGGGAAACCTACAATTCATTCATTTTGGAGGTTTGAGTTTTGCAGTGTAGCGCCGCTTGTACGCGCGCGGGGCGACACACATGTCGTCTGTGTGACATGTACGCCCCCCCCCCCCCCCCCCCCACCCCCCGGCCCCCTCTCTCTCTTTCAACGCCACTCCCCGGGCGTCGCTACCTCCACCTTCGTGACTGATATTGGATTTGCGCACGGCAATTACAGCCGTTTATTTCGTTTTCATACACCAGAGATTTATTTTTGTGCCAAGCTGCGTGGCGCCGCCGTGCTCCCCGTGGACTGCCGCGTTGAATGCGTGTTATATCAGCCCCCCTCCCTTCCCTCCCCCAACAACAACAACAACAGCAACGGTTTCTGTTGCTGTCGCTCTCCAGAATAGCGGAGCAGCAGACTAGAGCGACTGGACCGCGTCGAAGCATTGGAGCAACAACTGCAACTCCAGCGCCTTCAGTTGAACGTACCCCTTCTCGGCGCGCCTCTCAGGAGTGGGTGCGTTTTTAAACACAACCGAGACCAACCGTCTGTGTGTGATCATTCCCGGCCTGGGATCGTTCCATTCCCCGCGACCGAAAGGCGGACGAGCCCTCTAAGGGGGTCGTTCACAAACTACGTGATCAATTTTAGGGGGGTGTGGGTTGGCCTTATGGCACGGTCCCATGGTAAGGTTAGGTTAGATCGGTCACGAAAGGGAGGGAGGGCGTCAAAAAAGTGGCCTAAAATCGGTCACGTAGTTTATGAACGGCCCCTAAAGGTCGACTAGATGGCCGTCCGCAGATTGAGAGGGGCAGCCGGACCTCATAAGGGGGCTCCAGGCGGACATAAAATATTCGTGAGTCCTTAACGATCGCTGCCGCCTTAACCAAGTGATAAGACCACCGCTGCTCGCTCTACCTCCGAGAGACTCGTGGGTAGACCATCGCCAGGGTCACGTGACAGTGCCAGTGCCAGTGCTTGGGCAGTGGGCTGGACATGGCCGGAGCCTGGTTGCCAGCCGGCCTCATTGTACTGCATTGGCCTGCATAGCTTGATATTGTTATTCCCGCGACAATAAATCGCGGTCCAGAGCACGACGAACTCCACATGCAATGCACGGCGAGGCTGCAAGCCGTTCAAATCGAGCGGCGGCCGTGTTATGTCGCCCAGCACTAAGGGGTCGTCCATAAATTACGTAAGACAAGATTGGTCGCTTTTTGACCCCTTTCCTCCCTCTCGTAAGACGAATAACGTAACCTCACCATGCTTTTGGTATTGGACCGTAAGATAGGCGTTGACCCCCCCCCCCCCTAAGATCCTTACGAAATTTATGGTCAGCCCCTAAGTTCGCGGCTTTTGGGGTTCTAGGGCTCAAGAGAGACCAGTAGTGGCCTACACGAGGACCTACAGAAACAGAATAAACGAGTTTATTTTTAATAACGGTGGTTTGATTCTATTCCAAATTCACCTCACCGTTTCGATATCAGAAAAGTGCAATTTGGTCTAGGAATTTTTCTGTGTTTTCTTTGTGCTATCATTCAAATCCTTAATTTCAGGTTAATATGAAATTCGCCACCAAAACTGCGTTTTTTTCTTTTTTTCTTTTCTTTTGTGACAGTTTTTCCAACTGAATTGTCTTTTTCTGGGATTCCGCTCCTATTTTTCGCTGTTCTCTCGCTGGCCGTGCTATCTTCGAACAGCTGGCTCTCTCCTGTCACTTTGTAACTATTGTTGTTGTTGTTGTTGTTGCAGGTCCCCGAGCTGGTGCGCTCCGTGCCTCCGTCCAAGGTGTTGGCACTGCGGCAGCAGACACAAATCCTTTGGGAGCGCTACTTCTCCTCCATCGAGAAGATCGTTTTCACAACGCTCGAGGTAACTTTTATGAGTATTCTTTTTCTTCGTGATAAAGTAATTTTGTTCTCTGGGCTGTGGGACGCTGCAGCTTGCCTTTAGTGGGTCCCAAGACATTTCCTTCCCCCGTGCCGGCCTTTGGCGGGCTGTGTAAAATAATGATTCCAAGCATAGCCTGCCGGCCTGGCGCGGCGCAGTCATGTGGCAAAGTGTTTCCGATTCTCAAGCTGCTGTGCTGAGGTGAGGTACCTCGCTAGCGAAAAATAATCTCAGTATCGATTTCCTACTACGAAGCCCGAAAATTGCAAATGGTAAGCTCGGCCGCACTCCAGTACTATCACAGGCCAGAGTATTCGAGTCCCTGCATCCAGATCGTTAAACATACATTGGATACTTTTTTTTTTTTTGCTTTTTTCAAATTCTCGCGCAGGTTCGACAACATTGGCGCTGCAGTCGCCCAGAGAAGCGAGAAGACCCGAGGGGTCAGTCAGTCAGTCATGTAATCATGTACACAATCTCTCGTTAATTTTGTTAGAAATATTGATATTTTACTTCGTTTTCGAAAGAAAATGAAGATTACCGGAGCTATTCATTATTGCAGTTGTCATAGACTAAAAACCATAAAACTGCAGCTCAATTGTTGATTTCATTCCCCGTAATCCGATGTAATCAATGTAACCATGTAATGCTGTGTGTGGTGAGTGACTGACCCTGACCCCTTGGAGGAGTCCCCTACATGTTTGTTGACAGTTCCCGGCGCGCGTCCCCCAGTGAGAAATGCCATCCGAAACAATATCGAAACGATGTCGAAACGATATCGAAAGTGCAAAATCGATGTCGTTCTGATATCGTTTCGATATCGTTTCCAATGGCATTTCTCACTGGGTTGTTCTTTTGCCGCTGACTGTACTACTGCCGCCCTGTTCCAGATGATCCGCGAGCGCGTCCCGTGGCAGCCGCGGCGGGACGGGCTGGCCTGGAATGTGATGCCCGGCGGGTTGGTCACCCTGCCTCGCTTCGCCGACTCCTGGACGCGCTACCCGTTCTACTCGGAGCGGCTCGGTGGCGCCGTGGGGCCGGGGCTGGGGCTGGCGTTGCAGGGCCTGCAAGCGGCTGCGGGGGCGGGGGCGGGGGCGGGGGCGGGGGCGGGGGCGGGGGACGACCCCGTGGCGGAGGGCGAGCGATTCACCGCTGTGATCTACGCCGGCCAGCTGGGCCCGCCCCCTCGCTCCCAGCAGCCCGCACCCCAGGCCGCGTCCTCGCCCGCCCCCGCACTCACCAGGCTGCTCCGCAGCGTGGGCCGCAGCGCGCACGTCTCCAGGGTAAGTCCAACTGGGACCTCCCTTCCCTAGCTTTTTTTTTTAACTTAAATTGCCGTTTTTGTGCGAAAATTCTACCGGTTTATTTCGAAAAGTATGAAATTCATGATAACTTTTCCAGGTCGTGGTGCTGTGGTCGGGGGAGCGTCCGCCGCCGCCCCGTGCGCGCTGGCCCGCGCTACCCGGTCACCTGCCCCTCAACGTGCTGCACCTGCAGACGGCCGCTCAGACCACCCCGGGTAAGTTTCCCGAAGGTCGACACGTCGCGAGGCGAGGCGCTTACAGGGGACATTTTTAGATGTGCCACTCCGATTATCAATCCAATTTTTTTTTCTGATGTTTTGAGCAACTAAAAAGATAAGAAAAATCATAGTTAGGTGCTGAGGTTCACATTTTACTTTAATTTTTAAGATTTTTGGAGGAAATTTCAAGGATTATGGTTATCATTAAGATGGCTGTCTTTTTAACCTGTATTAAAATATACTTTAAAATAAAAATCAACGTTATCAAAAAAATTAAAGCACATTTTTGGTGCCAAATTTCGAAATTTTTAGTTGTGGTTTCAATTTTTAGGTTTTTAAACCTCTAAATAAACGCGACAATCGCCGTGACACCACAGAAAATGTGTCCTTGTTGGGGATGTCTCTGGGAGCCCCGTCGGTTTACTACACTGTTACATTTCGGCCTCAGGGACCGGCGGTTCGAAGACCGCAGGAGCAGGAATCTCCCAGCGCTTCTTCCCGCACCCGCTGATCCAGACGGCGGCTGTGCTGTCCCTGGACGAGGACACTCTGCTCACGACGGACGAGGTAGACTTCGCGTTTCAAGTGTGGAAGTCGTTTCCGGACCGCATCGTAGGCTATCCAGCCCGCTCACATTACTGGGACGATGCGAAGGTAGGTCGAGTGAAAAAAAATATCTTTTTCTGCCCCTCTCGAAAACTGTTTTTGTTAAAAACTAATGAATTTGCTTCTTTCCTCCTTTCAGGGATCCTGGGGCTATACGTCTAAGTGGACCAATGACTATTCCATGGTACTAACTGGCGCAGCGTTTTATCATCGATATTACAATTATTTATACTGGCATTGGTTAAGTCCATTGCTTCACAAGACTGTTGAGCAGTCACAGAACTGTGAGGATATTCTAATGAATTTTCTAGTTAGCCATGTAACTCGACGACCTCCTATCAAAGTCACTCAACGCAAACAGTACAAGGATCAACCCGCTGGAGGTGCTAGGTAAACATATTTTTATCATATGTTGTTCTCATAGTGCTTATTTGTTTGTTTTTTAACATATCATTTATCAAGTCATTATTTCTAATGAACTGACATTCACTTTGCAGGTCTCCTTGGAATGATCCAGATCATTTTATTCAAAGGCAGACATGTCTGAATACTTTTGCAGCTGTGTTTGGCTATATGCCTCTACTCAGATCCAATATGAGGTTAGACCCTGTCTTATTTAAGGACCCTGTTTCAAACATGAGGAAAAAGTATCGTCAAATGGAGCTCGTTGGAAGCTAGTACCGGCTGACTGGCAGCAGGACTACTTAATGAAAATAGCTGCCATATTTTTAATAGTCTACAAAAAATTTGATGCCATATCAAGTGCTATGTATTTATGTGAATCGAATCTTTTTAATCGCCCCTGGCATAGATTGCAACTAGATAGACTGTTGCAATTTGTAATTGGATGAATTGTTAGCTCTCAAAATGTATGACACAGTCAATTTTTCTCATTTTCACTGCCACTCTCTACAAGGGAACCAGGGTAGTTAGTTTTCCCATTCCTATTTTTTACATCAAGACTTGAAATTTTAAAATTGCATATCAAATCAAGAGAATTCCGCTTCCATTTTTCAAAAAAAAAAAATAGAACTATGTTTTGTTAGGATGGACACTGATTACTTTATGCTATTCCCAGGATTTATGACAACAAAGCGAAACAAGAATTAAGAGAGTCATTGTGTGGTGACATAATAAAGTTAAAAAAGCAAAACATGTGTTCATTCTTCTTTTTTTAAAAATTTTGATGTTATAGTACCGTATAGTACAGAGCCATATATTATCAAATTGATGATGGCCAATCAGATAATGTGTCAGCTCCATACCCTCTGCTTTTATATGTGGACTTCCATGACCATTGATCCATCCAACTGGAAGAGTACATATTACCAAACCAGGAAATATTGCCGTCCAGCATGGGCCTAGCCATGGCAATGGGACTGATCAACCATGCTTGAATTTTTAAAGTTTGCACAAAACTAATTACACTGAGAACTTTAAACAGTACTGTATGAAAGCAAAGTATTCTTAGCAATTTCAAAATTTCCCATTTCGAATTTCCTTTAACATTGTTGTATTGTATTTTGTGGTGATGTTGACATCTGTCCATGCGATCCTGCTCTAATTAGGCATGTCCAGGCCATTACCCAATAACTTGAAACTTTAAAAATGTTTCTACCTTTTTATTATTTTTTTCTAGTTTATTTCCATAATGTGCCATGATGTTGACTGAGGAATAAGAGTTTAACATGTGCTCTGTTTTACGTATGTGTAATCTCTCTCTTGATTGTGTCATGAGTAGTTCATATTTGGACAATTTTGAAGCATTTGTGATAAGATTATATTTCTATGAGCTTAATAAGGTTTTGAATCCTTTAAGTGCAGTTTTCTTGTTTCCTTTTAAATCTAAGTTTTGAAATGATTATTTATTTTTTGCTCAGTTATGTGTCTTGAGTTTCCTTTGATAACTAGAATCACAATGTGTGCTGCTGTCTAGAACATTGCTATTCTAGTTCCTGAAGCTCATGGTTTAAGTTACAGTTACCAATGTTATTTAAATTACATGTTTTGTCTGTAATGATTTTATTTTTACTGCACAGAGTTGCAAGCTTTCTTAGTCCTTATGTTTATGTAGGTTTTAGAATATTGGTTTTCTTCAGTGTCATATTAGTTTGAAAGAACTCATAAAATTTCTATTTAATCACTGCTCATATATCAATTAATTTTGAAATATTTTATTGTGTTCTAGAGGGCGTTTTTAGTAACCATGCCCATTGACTGACCTTTTTGTTCACTTTTACTTCATAATTTAAGGTTGTTTGTTTTTAGTTGTTATAATCATGGAGCTAAGAGGAAATGAAAGTCTCTCTGTTAGCTATAGTAATAACACAGAAAGTTGCTATCTACATAAATTGTGTTAGCTGCTAAGGCTCTGTCACGGCACAGTGAATCATTCTTCGTCATAATGAGCTAATCCCGAATCATTGAATTGATGTCTTGTCACCTCATAGCCAGAAAGATACCTGCATACTGTCTTTTTTCTTAACTGACACGATTCCATTAAATTGACATGGTTATTTTCTTAACCATAGGTAATTCAGACATACGGATGTACAGTTTTGCGCAATTTTCATTATCAGCAAGCCCAGAAACCCTTGCCATTATATTCTTCTTCTTGTTGTGTTATATGAAAACATATCAAAGCTGTACATTGTAGTATCACCCTACATTTTTAGTTAAGTTATACTGTGAACGTACAAAGGAAACCATTGCTATCATGATTTTTCATGTGTCTTTGAAATGATAAGATATTTAATGCCACTTTCTGCTTAAACCATTGTGCCATTAACAATTTTCATGGTCTGTGAGACTTTACCTTACTATGACAGTTTCTGTGAAGTTTTGTTTACTTCTCATTTTTTTTTTTTTTTGATTTCTATCTTTTTGACTCAACTTATAGATATCAGATCGGCTCACATCTGAAAGATATTTTTATCACCAGGTCCACAAATTGTACATTTCTTATTTTAATTTAGCGATTAAGTAGGAATACTATAATAATTAAATAAGGGAGCAGTTTGTGCCGTTTTGTACACTATTTAATTGTACATTTAGTTAGGAAAAAAGGATGAGTCTTTTAGGAATTATGAAGAATGTCAACATCTTGCCTGACAGGTTCCTCCATTCCTCTTAAAAATTACTAATTTTAGCAATAAAATCATATTAATAAAATGAATGAATTTTGAGTATCTCTTTCCTTGCCAAGACAAAACAAAACACTTCAGGCAGTTAGACGGAACGCCTCGATGTTCCTAAAGCCGAGAAGTATACATCGCAAGCCAGATCTTAAAATATCGAGATGAAATAACTTTTTAGGAACATCGGCCTTAGGAACATCAGTGCCATCCCTTAATTGCCCTGAATAGATCGATTCTCTGATTTTTCGTCTGGTTCAATGCAAAGAATCCAGATGCTTTTCAATAAAACAATGGCGAGCTCTAAAAGTGTCAGGTAGCTGAGTCCAAGAAACAAGTTGGCCACACCTCCAAATGTGACTGAAACCAAACAGACAAGCAATGTATCTTTATAAACTTCACAGCACAAAAACACCAATGGGAAAGGAATCTTGAAATATTTTCCGAACAAGGTGGAGGAGGAGGCACTTATTGATCTACAAGAAACTTCTCTACACACTTGAAAAGTCATTTCTTAAGCTACTGTTAAATTGCTCTTCACTTGGCGTGATACATATGTACTATGTACTTAACTGTACTTATTCAAGTCATAAATAAGTCTAAATATATCATCAAATATTTACTTAATTTTAATTATGTATTTGGGATTTCCCCGGAATTCCGTCTCTTTCCCCGGGACCCTACGAGCAGGGATGTAGAGCGGGAGATCTGCGTTCGATGCTCTTTGCGCGCCATAAGGCGACCTCCTGTTCTCCTGGTGCCAGAGCCTTTGCTGTAGAGATGAACGTCACCAAAGAGCAGACATGTCTGCCTCCAACTAGTATCAATATCACACTGAACCTTAGCTGAGTGGCTAGCGGCGTCCTTTTTCGGGTCCAGAGGTTCCGAGTTCGAACCACCTCTGCCTCCACATTCGAACGAAAATGAGAGTGGGGCGCGTCGCTAACTTTACAGACCTTAGGTGTGAAAAGACTTGGCCTCATTGCCGCTCTTTGTTGTGAGGGGGATACTAACTCCGAACCCGTGCCGTGGTCCGAAAACCGACGCCGTTAGCCACTCAGCCAACGAGACGCTTCTTCGTGGACATTTCAGAACTTCACGAGACGATATCAGCTGTGCCATTTACCTGAACTGAAAATTGTTGAAAATTGCTAAAGAATCGCAACTAAGTACATAGTACATATGTAGTATGTCTGGTGAATAACAATTTAACAGCAAATAAAGAAATTACTTTTAAAGTGTGCAGAGCAGTTTCTTGTAGAGCAATAAGTGCCGCTTCAGGGATAGAACAGGGGAAATCATACAGGGTGGGAATCATACCTAGGTGACGCGCAAGTACATAAATTGATTAAGTGTAGCAGGATTTTATATATGCTGGGAAAGCGGTTAAGCGAACGTGCACAAACCACGTGGTGCAATCTAGGGGAAGGGTTGTTGGCCCGAAAACCACGCTCCTATGGTTTTACATGTAAGAAGGTAGGCAAAATGGCACCACGAAGGGGGAGGGGAGTGTCCAAGATGGCCCAAATTCGGACCACGTGGTTTGTGTACGTCCTCTAAAAAAAGATATCTGTATTTCCGGTGGGAATTATACCCGGTGAGACTCAGAGACGGGAAACTGGTGGGCTCTAGAGCCCACTAGCGCTTTCTGTCACTGTCGCACTCACTGAACTCTTACGGCGGGAGGAAGAGAGACAGATGCAAAGCCC
>CABIKL010001065.1:0-17149 GCA_902196195.1 Aptinothrips rufus | reverse complement strand
ATATAGCACGTTTTTGTTTTCGCGAGGCGCGATTTTGCATTCTGTGATTCAAGAGTTTGGGGGAAAGAAGCGCGATGCTGACCCGGCCGGGCGAACCATCGCGCTTCTTTTTCGCAAACTCTTGAATCACAGAATGCAAAATCGCGCCTCGCGAAAACAAAAACGTGCTATATCTCCAAAACGGTTAGGAATTCGAGAAAACGTTTGAAATTTTCGTTCTAAGGGACTTTATGTTCCAATTTTCCACAAGGGGAGCAACTTTCATAGTCAGAAACATCGAAAATTTGCAAATAGAGGGGGCTCGAACCCTGCCCTCTGGGCCCGTAAAACGACACCGCTAGCCACTCAGCCAACAAGACGCAGTCTCAGTGAGATTTTGGAACTTCATACTAAGATAAAAGCTGTTATAATTTCCAGTTCTGAAAATCATTCAAGATAGCTCAAAAACCGAATTTTTAGACGGACTTTTGCGAAAGGGGAAAAGCGACTAAGGGCATCGAATATAGATCTCGCATCCCTGGACGTAAGGTCCCGGGGGAAAAGATGGAATTCCGGGAAAGTCCCAAGACAGAATTAATTTTATGTGCATATTTAATGAACTATTTATACTTATTTATAACTTTTAAATAAGTCCAATTAAGTACATAGTACATATGTATTAACTCTGGTGAATATCAATTTAACAGCAAAAAAAGAAACTACTTTTAAAGTGTGCAGAGCAGTTTCTTGTAGAGCTTCAGTGGGTTCAAATGTCAAAATTTACTGTCACCAAAAGAAAAGCCTGCACTTCTCAAAAATTCCGCTGTTTGGAGTTTTACATGTTTAAGGACGTTCAGACCTATCTGGAGCCTTCCCGTCAGTCTTAGGCACAGCCGAACTCCGGTCCCCAACCGTAACAAATGTGCAACTTGGAAGTAAAACTTTTAGTTTTTTGTTTTCAAGAAGTAGTCTTTATGCACAATGAACATAAAATTACAAGTTTTAGATTACAACTGATATAAATTACTATCTACTAGTCATTAAGATCTGAAATTTTAAAGGTACAAGTCGACAGATACTTAGCCAAAACTTGAAAAGAATAAACTGAGTGGTTTCGATCATAACAAAGACATGACACAAAATAACAATTTAGCATTACATAGCCTTTTCAACAGTTTGGCTATAAGTATGGTAACATCAAACTTCACTTGACAACTCTTACTTATAATGTATGTAAACTAATAGAAGAGGTCAAATGACCCTATCACTGGTATTCATTCAAACCGTTAAAATTTGTACAAAGAAAGAGAAAAGAATGAACTGAGTTTTGATAGAAACATTGAATAATGTTCGCTATGTGGTTGATACTCTGCCAAAGCAGAAATTGGCCAAGAAACAGAATACAGAATCAAGTCAAAGTAAGTACAATGTAACAAGGTGGGAAAAAAGGAGGCGAGGAAAAAGGGGGGGGGGCTGACAGCCAAGCATATGTCCATTACGGTGTTCCCTCTACTGTTGATGAACTAATTTTTAATCAAATACGAAGAGAGACATTAAGTTCAATGCATATTCTGTGAGCAAAGCTTGGATTTCATCCAATACCAGTTAGTAAATAGAATAGCGTAGCTTTTAAGTCAATTAAATACTGCTTGGGGATTATCCACAAATATAACCCCTTTGAATAATGCTTCGTTTTCTCTAAGCTACCCACAAAAGGTAAAGCAAATAATACAAACCAAGCCCAAATCGGTTGCATAATGAATGAACTAATTTCAAGTATTATTTGACAGAAGTTAGAACCAACATTTGCTTCATATTCTTCAAACATATGGCTGCTATAGTCTTTAAAAGACTGAGAAGACTGCATACCAATCAAGACTTTTTTTAAAAAGGAAACATGAAAAGAAGAAATTGTGATGAGCAGTTTCTGGGCTTCACTTAAGAGATGAACACCAAATGAACACATGGGTGCGGCACTAAGACTTATCAACTGCAAGTGGCAACCTTGATCACAACGCCGAAGCATGCTAAACACGGCCCGCACTTGCACAATAGTTACACATCTCAGTCTTGACACTCATTAAATTATGCTTGATTTTTCTTCCAAATCAATTGCCATTTCCTGTTTGATTGAAGTTTGATGTCGACTCAATGTAATTTGTGCAGATCCCCAATAATTTTTTAAATCACACACACAGAACAGTGAAGATAATAGCTGAGCACATATTTACAACAATATTTAAAAGTGACATAAAATAATTTAATTCTTAACTTAACTTTGTTCATAGATATATACATGTTTTTGTACACTGAAAATATACAGTACATTAAAATCATACACTTAAAATTAAAGAAAAAAAAACAATGTATGTACATAAACATAAAAACTACTAAGTATTGTAAGTGAGACCACTACTTCCAAAATAATACAAAAACTTGATTTCATGCCTCATCTTTCACATGAGAAATCATACACAGGTAATGAAAAGTAAAGCAATCAAAATGACTACAGAGCATCTGCCGTACACATCAGGAATTAGAGCCAGAGAATACTTTTAAAACATAAAACAAAGTAAAGAGATAAATTCGTAATCAAAAGTACCATTGAACCTGTAATAACAATACAAAATAATCTTCATGTAACAGATAAAGTTATGATACATAATTAATTCTATTCGTTTTTTCAGGTTCAATTGATGAGCAAAACTAAATTATAAAACTTGAATACAAACTGCATAAGCTTGAGTGGAATGATAATGTGCTTTCATTGAAATCACAAGCTAAACATTCTTTCATCATCTCCATTCAACACCATGATGTTATAAGAACAGAACTTACAATACTCAACATAGAACCTAAGCTTAAGTTGCTTACAGCATGTTTAATTTACATTATACATCCAACATTTTGTACTTGCCAATTGGTCTATTATATAGAATTTTGAAAGTTCAAAATGAAGACTAAAAGCAGAATTTCTGCCTGTGAAGAACACTGGTATTGTACATTGCATTATAAACTTCACATTCACTTTGGTTTGTCTGAATTGACTCTGTGTTTTGAATGTTTCTCTTGAGCATGAAGCACACATCAACATTTAATATGGTAAATATCAGTTATGTAATTGAAATGTATATGTTACTCTTATGAAGTGTACATGTTTGGTCCACATGAATGGCAAATGCTCTTTGAAGTAAGATAAATATCATGTTAAGATTGGAAGAAAGCTCGATTATTGCAACTAACTGACAAGTGTACCTCAAACTCCAGGACGCTAACTCTAAAAAAAATAATCTAAAATGTTGAGCTGAAAAACGATTGTTATGGCGAACAAAACGATCTAAATAGCTTTCAAAAAGCAAAAGAGAATTAAAATAAAACTCATACAAGTAACTTAAAAGTTGTGCAGGAAATCTTGACATCCAAATCCAATTGAAATTTATGGTAAAGATCTTCAAACAAAGGCCGCGTCTAATTAAGATCCTCAAACCCAATACCCGTTTATCTAAGTAAGAGTTTATGATCACTCTCCAACATGTCTATGCAACCTTTCACTTTTCCTGAGCTAAAATAAGTCATCTTTTGACATTTCTTGTGACATATAAAAAAATTCATTTCAAACTAAGAGAGCCAGAATATGAAACCAAAATACCTCTAAAAGGCTAGTGATATAAACAGCAAACAACCTTTTCTAAATGTACTAATAACACAACAAAAGGTTGATGAAACATCTCGTACTTGAACATTTGCTCAATACCAGTCTTGAGGAAAAAAAGGAGAAATACTTATGTTACAACATCACAATGTACCGTCTATAGAATTCATGCATAAGAGGATAGAGGGCTACTTCCAATGAGAACAAACACAAGAAAGGGAGTAAGTTGGTGAATGGATATTTCAACACAATCTATCCTACAAGATAGTATGAATCACATGTTATTCAAGTCAGTTGGCTTCACCAATTACTCAGTAGAGCCATCTAAATCATCAGATGGTAAATCACCCTCTGATTTAGGTTCTTCCTGTCGTGGAGGTTCGTCTAGTTTCTCCATGTACTTGATCACCGTCTCAGTTGCTCCTAACCCTCTACTGCTTCCAGTAGCCTGTTAAAATAAAGAGAAGAAAAAATTTTGTTCTGAAATTGTTTGGTACGAAAAAATAACAATAATCAGAGTTACAGCTATGGACTATGAGCCAGTCACTGAACGGAAATCGAGTTCACGTGGATCCCAAATACTTACAGTCACAGTAAGGCTCATGAAATTGAAGAATTTCTTCAGAACGGCTACCATGGTCTTGTAATTTCCTTCTGGCAAGAGAGTTCGAACAAGATCTTGATGTTCCTATGAGGAAAGAGATTTCATATTTAATATTTCCAGGAAAACAAAATTTGGTATACAATTGGCAGTCAGTTTTCAAACCTACTACCTTAAACTGCACAAGAATGATTAAAAATTACAAACCTCATTATCCATGATGACATAACCAAGAAGTAATGTAATATAAGCAGCAACAAATGTATGTTCCATATGACGTCCTGCCTTTGCAAGCACTGGAACAGAAAAAGAGATTAACATATAGCTTACTAGGATCGAAAACTGAACACCGAAGGAAGAGAGAAACTAACATTTAGCAACTGTCTCTTCAATTTGCTCATCTTGAGATTTGTTTCCTTGTTGTAAAGTCTTGGCTTTGTCCTGTTTCTCTTTTTCACTCTCTTCTGCAGTGTCCTTGCCATCCAGAATGGCATCAGTCTTTGCCTCCTCATTTCGTGCACATTCCTCTTGACGATAAAACATATCAATGAGGGCTTCAATGGCTCCTTTCTGATTACCTGTAACAAAAAACAACACTGTGTTAGTAACATGCAATAAAGACAAAGTATTCACAAATGTAATTTAAAACAAGAAAAAGTACAATTTGCTGTGCAAAAAAAAAAAATGTTCTGCACTGAATAAATCGAACTTACTTGCAAACATACTTTCTACTTCCGCTGGAGCTTTTGTATTGACAAGTTTTAATCTATTTGCTATGTTGTGCTCCATCAAGTTTATCATGAGAGTTAGAGCCTGAAATAAAGAATTTGATAAGTAAAGAACAAAATTTAAACCAAATGACATAGAGAATTTACCTTCTACTCACCAAAACTATGAGATCAAACTTAGAATCTTCAACAATATAATTTGGTATATGAAGAAGCATGTGTAACGAAGATTCTAACATTCCTTCCTTGGAACCAACTAATGTACTACCATATACTAAGAAAGAAACATAAAACAAAGCATGAATTACAAGATTTGATTGCACTAAGATACATAATGAGTGAGTCATAACAAGATGAAATAAGGGCAATGTAATCATTGTAATCCTCGAAGGTCCACTCACTTTGAGCTTTGAAATCATGAGATAAATTGATGAGAACTTTCAGCACAGCAAAGAGAGCTTCACGGAGCACAACACCAGTTGATTCTTTATCAGTAGCATCATATACTGGGTAAAGAGGCACTTCATTTCCGCAAAGACGTAATAATCTCACAAGGACATCAACAAGTGAAGCGTTTTGATACTTCAGAAGATAAACCTGATTTTCTTCATTTTCTTGGGTAACCTGTGTACATCATTACACTTACAATACAAGGTAAAAAAGAAAACTGGCAAAATATCAAGGAAATCAGTGCAAAATATGCAAAAAGTTACGATAAGATAACGACATACATTTTCTAAAACTCTTAAACATCGGTCGATTTTTCTCATGCGGTCCAATAGGGGATCAGTCCATTCCACTACGTAGTCATCAATCTGGCAACAGCACTGACAAATCGTTCTCACAATATGCTCAAGACCACCTAATTCACGCAGTTCTTCCTTGAACCACTCTCCAGCACGACGAGAAGTGAGAGATAACAGCGTTTCCATGGCCAACTGACCAACCTGGTTTAAGCAATTAAGAAATGTTTTTAAAATGAAAATTGACACCATTAGCTAATTTTTGGCAACAAAAGACATGATGCTTTAAAACATACTGTTATGTTGTCCAGATTCAGATGTTTTGCATGCCCTTGACTTTGGATTTCTGCACATAGCTCACGAACTTTCTGTTTATTTTTTACAAGTTGACCACTGGATAATCCACAATCTTCAAGTGCATTCAAGTGACTCGCATCAGACTCCAGAAGATTTAACATCAATTCAAGACTGTCTCTGTCGAGGTCCATGTTCAAACGATCTTGACTCAATGCAAACATGACAGTAGCCGTGCACAGTCCAAGACTCTGAAATGGAATAAAAGCACACCTCTAGTCAGACTCTGACAGCTATTCATCTACATTCAATTCCTATAATCTCTCTCATGGACAAGAGAGGGAAAAAATTGATAGAATTGATACCTGATCTCTTGCAGCATCATGAAGAGCTTTGAAGAACTTGGCCACAGTGCCATGAGCACGGACATGCATTCTGAATGCCGGCACCATACACTTCGATGCCAATGTAATGGCAGACAAGCACCTAATGGGAAGATTAAATATTACACAGATTGATACTTTAGCAGTAAGACAAGAAGGCCAGCAGCAGAACAATAGAGTACGCAAAGTTCTAAACCTCTTCGAACATGAAAACAAGAGCACCGAGCAAATCAATATGCCACATCACAAGTAATTGAACTTACCTGGTTCCAACTGGATTTTGTTCTTGCAATGCATCTAGAATGTACTCAACATCATCATTGAATTCTTGGAATTCGCCTGACTCTTGAATCTGATGGGCTTTCTTCACATTTCGCACAACAGTGTAAAACTAGAAAAATGGAGAAAAATGAGAAACATTAGACAAACTCTGAAAAAGTCAAAAGTGTAGTATGTTATTGGGTTGCATTTAACAAGCGAATAAAAGTTCTATTTTATTTTGATAAATGCATCATATTTGTCATGCCAATGCAGCAAGAATGTGATGAATTAGATGTTTCTTGCTAAACAACTTATGAGAAAATGAAATTAAACTGTTCGTTACCCCTTTGGCATTTTTGGCACACTTGATACTTGTTACTGCTTCAGAGTTTTCATCTACTGGATTTTCCTCCGTTACTCTTGTTAGTTCACCTGAACCAAATTCATCATCAATATTGTAAGCACTAGTTGAAGGCTTAGCTGAAGCAGCTGAAGCTGCACGGAAAGAAACATAAACAATTTTAATTTGTATTTCTTTTAGACTCCAAATTGGAAAATTAAATTAATATGGAATAATTCGCATTTAATAAAAAGAAATGAGAAATGAAAACTACCTTGACTTTCAGCAACAGCAGTGTTTGCAGCCTGCTGAGAAGTGCCGGCACCACCTTCCTGATTGTCACTCCATTTATGTTTGTAGAGAGCAAGCCTTTTCTTGTTGTCATCTGATCCGTGACCACGGCTTTTGAAAATACTGCCCTTTTTTCGAGGTACAACTACAGCAGATGAATAACCTTCAGCAGGCTCTGAGGACTCTGTATTACTTATACTGGATTCCCCCAAATTTGCACAGTGTTCTGAGCTAGTCGAGTAGGGATCAAGACCCTCAGAATTTCCTTCATGCGTGTTTCCAGGAACTGATTCTAGACAGTTCACTTGAGCGGAATTAGAAGCACTCTCTGGGTCACAATTTATTGAGCTGGTACTAGAAGAACGATCTGTACTGATTGGCTCCAGGGTGTTAATAGAACTGTGATGGTTGTCTGCAGCACTATAAGATGTTGATTCCATGGCTTGTCTGTTGCGGCGAGCGAAGCGCTCCCGAGCAGTCATGTGTTCCATGGGCTGGTCAGACGAGGCTGATTGATACGACGAGGAAGACGACGGCGTCTCAGATTGATACGCCACGCCTTGCTGCTGATAGGTGTTGTTGTGTTCATATGCCATGGGTAACTGATATGTTTCCATAGTTTGGTATGCAGCAGCATTCTGGTATGGTTGGGATGCGTTATAGGGCAACACTGACTGAAATGAAGGGCCTGGGGAGGTTGATTCATGGGCAGCAGGAGCCTCAGAGTGGCTCACATTCATGGATTCTGGCGTCGCTGGTTGAGAGCTTTCTCCATCAAATATTGCCCCGGGTAAAACAGGAGATGGTACCTGAAAAAAAAATTTAAAAAAATGTTAGTGTTTGTTAAATTGTTCTACAAATTCACATCAGACAGACACAAGTTCTACTTATCTGAGTGCATCAATAAAACATGAAAACTAGCTCGAGCAAGACATCAGATAAATAACAAAAAAAGTAGTCTTGAGATGGAACACAAAATTTCTGATATATGACTCACCGATGACGCAGGATGATTTATGGGAACTTCAGATTGGTGATTGATACTTGAATTGCTTCCAGACAAATAGCTGTATGATTCTTCAGGCACAGAACTGCCCACAGCAGAGGCAGTGCTAGGCGATGCCTGATCATTACTTGCTGGATCTTCAGATACAGGCAAAGTTTGAGGACTGAAAAAGAACAAGAGAAAATCTTCCATAACATTCCCAAAAATTCCAAAGGGGTAACAAACAGTTTAATTTCATTTTCTCACATGAATCAAATCACATAAAAAGCCAAAAGTCCTGAAAAAAATCTTGGGGAATCTAATTGATAACAAAAGCCAATGTAATAAATATTTGCATAAATTTCAATCTTGGTATTACAAATTTAATTTTTTTAAATATAAAAAAACAAAAAGTTCCTCTGAAGATAGGCCTTATGAGAATGGCTTTAAGGGAGTGCTAAGGTTATCTGGTCAAATTCATTGCTTTGATTCAGTGTGGGAGAGAGTTTCAAATAATCTATTAAATTACCTGTATGGATTATCTGTGGCAGCTGGAGCTTCAGGAGACATGTACAAGCTATAGCTTGATGTATCCACAGCGTTCGTTGTTGCTTTCTCACTTCCACGTCCGTAGCCATACCTAGCAGCTTTCTTTGGAGTTGGTATGAAAGGTATAGGCTCAGAATCAGTCTCTGATGTTTCCATAGCAGCTTGTCTTCTTGAATACCTTTGAGCACGGGACGTAGCTGTATTGACAGGAAGCACAGTCTCATCTTCATCCTCCACAGGATCAGGCACACGTTCCTTCTTCTCACGTCCTCTTTTGTTTCTGGGAAGATTAGTTGCTCGACTTCGAGTTTCTTTCTTATATAGGTCATGCTCTTCAACCAGTTGCACTTCAAACTCATTACTTGGGCTGGTAGGAGTCGTAGTTGTGCTTACAAGCTGTGAGGTTCCCTTGAATATCCTCAGGACAATCGGAGGCTTGTTGGTATCCTTGTCAGCATCAGCTGTGCTGCTTGAGGCCGCTGGGGGGCTTGGTGTGCGAGTCATCATTTTCCTGCTTGCAGCAGTGCGCATAGGGCGAATTGGATGATCAACATCATCCTGAATGTTGCTTCCATACGATGCAACACTAGATGCTTTGGACTCAGCAGCAAGAGAAGTTGGCTCTGCATTGCGGCTTTTGAAAAACTTTTTTGGCTTCACGACAGGAGGAGCACTTGAGTCAGAATCATTATCAAATGAAAAGGAATCATTAGATTTGCTGTTCTGAGAATCTGTTCTCCCTCTTTTTATCCCTACAACACTATCTTTTTTACCTGGTAAAATGAAATAAAAAATTATTATTGAAGACAGAACATCTGTACAAAAACTCATATTGCGATATTAATATATAAAACACTAATATTGCTACAAAACTGAATTTCTTTGATAATAACTTCAAGAGAAAATAAGGTCTTACCACTGCTGACACCAGATCCGAGAGCATTTGAACTCCGAATTGAGGTAAAGGAAGTAATACCCCATTTACCAACAGTTCCAGCAGACTTGGCCGCAGACGGCCGGTTGCTGTTTTCCTTAAAGAGTTTGTCAAATTGTATGCTTGTTGTACACACATTGCCCACTTTCCGTCCAAAGGACTTGGAGTAGTGACGCGACATCTCGAAAGTCTCCCTGCAATGGACAAATCAACCATGCAAACTAATTATATTGCAAATAAATTAAAGCAAAACATAATAAATACGATGAATGAGTAACCAAAGATAGGCAAGATATGCAATTACAACAAATGTAGAACTCATAACTTACTTTAAAGATGTGGAACAGTAGTCATAATAATGATCAATCAAGCGCAAGGCAACTCATATCGGTTGACCACCCATCCCAACTCTGCAATCAGAACTACACAAAATTGTAGCAAAATTGGTTGAAAAAGCAAACAGGAAAATTGTGATATTAAGACCAGAACTGCAGCAGATGTATGTCATAAAACTAATAGAACTGGGATAGATACACTCCAAGAAAATTACTTCTTACGGTCTTATAGAGATGCCGTGAATATTGACGGCAAAATGAGAACAATTCACATAGAAAACAGATGTTTGTAAATAAAGTAAGACCATTTAATCGTACAACTGAAGGAATCGGTGACTTGAATTAGCCCAAAATGGTGTGGTGGATGCAAATGAAATGGCAACAGAGAGCCCTAATGTGAATTCTGAGATTAACGTGGATCTGACAATATAATAGCTGAAATACTTACCAGGGAAATATTTCTACACTCCAACCTTATGAGAGACTTACGCTCAAGACAAATCGAAAGGGGGTTGCCCTGGAAAAACACGAATTCAACACTTACAGCTCAATACGTCAATTGCAAAGCGAAATTAGTTTCTTATATCACACTGTTCAGTCTCACTTTTTTATTCACATTATGTGAAGAATTGAACTATGACGGCAAATGTATAGCGAAATTTACAAACAACAGAGGAGCAGCCATAATTTTCTTTCGACTCCGCTTGAAAACCCACACAAAGTCTTTGAGGAGTATGATCATGCGAGCGTCGAGTGATCAAAACAGAGACACAGAGACCGTTTAGTAAATGTCAAGCGTGTTAAACGGACGAGATTGTATTTTTTGCCTTTTAATTCTGACTATTTACTGATAAATAGAAAGTAATGGAAAGGGTAGAGTTAGCACGACCTCGCCGTGCATGACGGGATTGAATAAACTCTCGCAGACAGCAGCGAGCGGACTGCAGACGGTGTTGGAGATGAAAGTGTCGGTTAGGATATTGACGTCGGTGTCTTCTTCTGCGTGGAAAAGTGAATGTGGAAGGTTAGTTGGATAAAGCCGACTACTGTTTTTGTTGTTTTCTTGATGAAACTTTTAAATTTAATTGACATGTGTGTGTTGTCAGGGAAGATGCACTTCGTTCGAATAACTTTGTAGTGCTTTTTTTCATTTACGTCATTGTGTATGGCTGTCTGTATACGTTGCCACTGAACCTATCGCAGCATTAATTTGTTATATACTTGTAGCTCCATATAACATTTCCTCCGTGCTTTACGATCTTTACGATACACGTAGACTGAACATTAACTGACATGAATGATTGGACTGTACCATTTTCATTCTGTGATTGAATGTTAATGGACATCTGCCGGGACTTCCTCTACCATGATTGCTTGTTGATTCGCATCTGCTTGCTGCTTTAAAGAACTGTATTGATGGATCATAATTTTCTTGTCCAGTGTAGAAAAAGTCAAAGCCGAAGTTCCGTCTCAGTGTGGCCACAGAGTCATCTGAAGTATTTTTGTTGTTCCATGATGCTGATTATTCCCTTATGCCTCTACTTCTAATGTTTCCTCAGAATGGCCAAGCGCACACAACCAAAATGGGATCCACCTGCAAAATCTTTTACCCCCATCTTGAAATTATACAACAGCTTGACACGTCAGAAAGAGGAATTCATTCCTCAAAATGGGAAAAAAGTGCTGTGGTATAGCTGTGGTCCCACAGTGTATGATGCCTCACATATGGGACACGCCAGGTACGTATCACTTGTTTCTATCTCTAATATGTGATGTCGTATATTTGTTCTCTTCTCTAGTGATTCTTTCTCATGCCTGCCCTTCCAGGTCATACATTTCATTTGATATTTTACGCCGTGTTCTTTCTGATTATTTCCTATATGATGTTCAGTATGTGATGAACATTACTGACATTGATGACAAAATAATCAAACGTGCAAGACAACAATACTTGCATGACCAATACCTTAAAGAGGAAAGGAAATTACCTCATCTTCTTGAAGATGTTGACTCTGCGGTCCAAAGATTGAGGAATAACATCAAGGATACTACAGACCCTGACAAGAAAGTGATGCTTGATCATATGTTGAGCAGAGTTGTCTCTGCAATAGGGGAACTTGAGGCAGCAGTAAAATCAGGAAATGAAGATATGATCCATTCTGCAAAGAAGGTAAACCCAACAATGTAAAACTTATGTCTGAGATCTTCGTCTCAAAGTTTTCTCTTTGCTCAAAAATTTGAAAAGATTGAATTGAATTTGGAAATTAAATTACAAGTTACCAGACGAGGTCTTTTCCTTCCCTTTGTTTTTGACACAGCATTTGTTGTTGAATGAAGCAAAAGACCCACTCTCTGACTGGCTTGACAGCCGATTGGGAAGCTCGGTCACTGACAACTCAATCTTTAGCGATCTGCCACGCTTCTGGGAAGGAGAATTCCACAAAGACATGGATGCCCTCAATGTAAGTGATTTATTAACCCATTTTACATAAGTGTCCTTCTAAATTAATTTTTTTTTTTTTTTTTTTTTTCTGTATTTTTTATTATATTTACTTCTGCAGGTTTTAAGGCCAAATGTTCTTACTAGAGTAAGTGAATATGTGCCTGAGATTATTGCTTTCATTGAAAAAATAATAGATAATGGAATGGCTTACGAAGCAGGAGGTTCTGTGTACTTTGACGTTAGCAAGTTTGATTCAAAAGAGAACCATCACTATGCTAAACTTGTCCCTGAAGCTTATGGAGATGAGAAGCAGCTTCAGGAAGGAGAAGGTATCCTTTTCTAAGAGATGTGTTCACATTTTTACGAACTTTTTTTCCAGGACACTATTTTTTAATTTGGTCTAAACTGTTATTTAGGAGATTTGTGCATTGAGGAGGAAAGACTGAACGAAAAGCGATCTCCTACTGACTTTGCTCTTTGGAAGAAATCAAAACCTGGGGAGCCTTCCTGGGAGTCGCCATGGGGTAGTGGTAGACCTGGATGGCATATTGAGTGCTCTGTCATGGCCTCAGCAATTTGTGGCCCATGTATTGATATCCACACTGGAGGAGTTGATTTAAAATTTCCTCATCATGACAATGAGTTAGCTCAGTCAGAAGTAAGAGGCCAGAATTAATCAATTTGATAAAAAAAAAAAAAAATTAAATGCTAGAGTTAATGACAACTTATTTGTTTGCAGGCATACTTTGATAATGACCATTGGATACGATATTTCCTCCATTCAGGACATCTGACAATTTCTGGTTGTAAGATGTCTAAATCATTAAAAAATTTCATTACCATTCAAGATGCTTTGAAAAAATATAGTGCCCGCCAACTCCGTCTAGCATTTTTATTGCATTCATGGAAAGATACATTGGATTACAGTGACAACACAATGGAGGTGGCAGCCTCCTATGAAAAAATGTTGAATGTATGTGTTTCACTAGTTCTTTTTACTTTTTAGAGATTGGAAATCTGTCTGATGGATTAAGTTTTACTTTAAAACTTTAGCCCATCTATGTATGGACAAATTTTTTGATCATATATTTATGAGAGGTGCTCCTTTTTGATGCCTTTACAAACATCCTCTCATTTTTCAATATTGTCATTCTTCTTTCTTGTCATAGGAGTTTTTCTTAAATGTGAAAGATTTATCTCGAAATGTTAGTCAGCATACCACTATTGACATTTTTCAAAAGTGGACCAATAAAGAATTAGACTTAAATGATAAATTCACAGAAACAAAGACAGCTGTGCATCGGTTCCTATGTGGCAAGTGATCACAACCATAGTTTTGCTTGATTATTATGGACGTTGTATCTGGTTGCTGTCACATTATTCTTTCTAAATTTTCAGATAATATTGACACTGCTGGTGCATTGAAAGCAATAAGAGATTTAGTGTCAATATGCAACTTGTACATGGCTGATAAATCACCAGAGTTTTTACCTAATGCACTCCTTTTGAAAGACATAGCTGCATATGCTAAGTGGCTTCTGCGTGTATTTGGTGCAATTCCTTCTGATTCAAGTATTGGATTCCCTTTGTCAACATCAGATAATTCAGGTTTAGATGTAAGATATTCTGATCATGTATTGGAAGATCTTAGATTAATTATTTTGTTGTTTATTTCCTAGTATTTCTCCTCATTTTTCAGTTGGAAGAAACAGTGATGCCTTATGTTCGTATTCTTGCTGAATTTCGTGATAGTGTGCGTACTCAAGCTCGAGAAAGCAAGAATGTCGACATTCTCAAAGAATGTGATATCTTGCGAGATGAAATCCTTCCTAATGTTGGAGTTCGTCTTGAAGATCGTGAAGGTATGAGATTGTCCTTTGTGTTCTGTGTTGTAGAAACAAGTGTGGAGTATTCACTGCATGGCTCTTGTTTTATTTTTCAGTGCCACCTGCTAGAGTGAAGCTAGTAGATCGAGAGACTCTCCTCAAGGAAAGAGAAGCTAAGCGCCAAATGGAGGAAGCAAAGGCTGCTGAGAAGGAACGTAAAAAGTTAGAACTTGCAAAGGCAGCAGCGGAGAAAGAAGCTAAAAGAAAAATACCTCCCCATGAAATGTTCCTTCATGAAAAGGACAAATATTCCAAGTTTGATGAGAATGTAAGCTAACAAGTCCTTCAATGTTTTTCATGTATTTGAGAATTTTGTGGGAATTTCATATGACTAATGTTTTTTCTGCAATTCTCTTTGAAGGGGTTACCAACACATGACGTTGAAGGTAAAGAAATCAGTAAAGGACAGCAAAAGAAATTGCAAAAATTGCAACAGGCCCAGGCAAAGCTACATGAAGAATACTTAGTATCTAGAAAATGCAGTGCTGCATCAAATTGAAAAATGTGTATGAAGCTTTGGTTAACATCAAATCGATTTTCGCCTCTATCATTGTAAAGAAATTGCTAATTTATTCTCAAGATTAGGGTTCGTTTCATGCATTTTCACGATAAGTAGGTCTAATTCAGATCGGACTGACCTGAGGTACTGGAGCTCATTTCATGGTGCCTAAGAATAATCTTCTTTATCCTTTTGGGTTACTATTAATTTGTAGTTACTATTGTTATTATTCTTACAATGTTTTCCAATTTGTACTTTTATGTTGTCTTTTTTTTTCTGTGTGTCTTGAGTATCTATTAACTTCTTGGGTATGTTTGTGTGTGTGCACCTGTTATATTTAACATTATGCAAATTTGAAATGTTTCTTAGTAAGACTTGGCAATCTATTTTCTTTGATACAGTATCTATCATTTCTCTTCTTTTCCTTTTATTTATGCATGTGTGACCTTATCATGTCTGATAGTCAAGGTGTGGTCCATAATAATTTTTTCCACTCTAAAAGATGCTTTTTGTACAGGGTATATTTTTCATAATCTTTCAAATGTGTTTAGTATTTTAGAAACGTAAGAATCGAAATTTGGTGATCTGTTTGGGTTAAAATATGAAACTGAGCATTTTTGTGAATTTTTGGCTGTGCGTGCGTCTTTAGAAAATTAAATTTTAAAAAACTTTCATTTATGTTACTTTTTGAATTACAATTTGAATTTATCATGATGGAAGTGAATGTTCATAACTCTTGTCTTTCAAAATAAATGGAATTTCTTGTACATAAATGCGTTGTCCATGAAACCATCCTAATTCTCCTTTCCATCCAAGTTTTTCTTGATCACAGGAAAGGTCAGCACATTGGAAGACAGAGAAGCATCGCCCTCGAGGAGAGGAACAGGGTACTCACTACCCAGTGGGGTACGGGTGGGGTGAGGGAAACGACGTCGCTAACTTCGAGTTCAAAGAGATCGTCCTGAATCTCTTGTTAGTACCCTGTTCTGCTCGGGTTGTTAAAACACCGATACCAATAGCACCGACAGAGATGGAAGTATGGAGAACGCGCCAGTCCGTCACTCCCTGACGCGCAGCCTGGTGCAGCCTCTGAAGTAGAAGCACGCAGCGCAGCATGCTGGACGTGACGCACCTGCTGGGGAGGCTTACTAATGTGAGTTGCAAGCGCCAGGTTTGCCGACACGTCTTGTCCACGTGGCGTTGAAGTCACCGGATGGCACCTGCTGCCAGACCGGGCCGCCTCGTGCCGGCCACAGTGTTCACATGTTCACGGTGTGCACTTATGCCTCCCGCCCCTTTACTCCTTCTCCCTGCCTTCTCTCTCCCCCCACCCCCACCCGCTCATCGTATTCAGTAGCTGGATCGCCTGGTTTGCGGAAACGCGCGGCAGCGTCTCGTTTTATGGAGCGAATGGAAGCGAACAATGTGCATTTCCACCCCTCCCCTCCCCTGCCGCGCCTCGCCCTGCCCTAGCCCTGCCCGTTACGAGCTCTCCATCAGCGGGCTCACCTGCCCCTTCAAATTGCACCGTCCCGCGCCGCGCCACTCTCCCCTTCCCCTCCCCTCTAGCGCGTTCTCACTCCCTAACCCCCGCGGAACGCGGGCACGGAAATATAACAGCTCTCTATTGTGTGCGTTTCGCGGACGACAAAATAGTGCAGTTTACCCCATTTTTATAATATTTTTTCCCCTCCTCGGCCAGACAAAGGCCGGCCACCGCCGGGCCTGTCTAAATTCACTTCACCCAACTGATTTGTCAGCCGCGCGGGGGACGATTCCTTTCTCCCTCCCTCTCATCGGTTCTGATATCGATAAAAAGAGCTTTTCACTTCATTTTGTTGCCATTTGAAATCCGGAGTAAAGAGGGGAGTGTGGGAGGAACATGAGCGGGTTGCGCTGCAGGGGTCTCCTCCGACGTCCCGTGCTGTCCTCGCGGTGAACACGCGCACGCGCCTTGGCACGCCGCAGGGTAGCCAACCCCTTACAGCTGCTCTCAGCTGCTTACAGCACGGATATCACGTAGCACTGGCCGCGACGCGACGCGGGGATGTACATCGGATTCAGAAATGAGATCGAAATCGCCATATCGATTTAACGTCACAATACCGCCAAATCGATATCGATTTGACGCCGTGTAATTAGACGTCGCGTTCCTTACTGGCATTACATGAGTCGACTTCGAATGTCACATGTCACGCAGTCTTATTCTAAAGCCAAAAAAAAAAAAAAAAAAAAAAAAAAAAAAA
>CABIKL010001064.1:0-17149 GCA_902196195.1 Aptinothrips rufus | reverse complement strand
CAACAATCGGGGTACTCAGACCGCGCTGCGCACCAGCATTGAATAAAAAAACGCAACAAGTGGTTCATTCACGGGCCCAAAACTCCGCGCCTGCCAGCGCGGAACACCGTGTACCCGCGTGTACCCGCGTTGCGCTCACATTTTTTCTGGGGTACACGGTGCCTTCAATTTTTTTCTGGGGTACACGCCGTGTACCGGCGTGTTCCCTCGACTACAGCCCTGGTAGTAATGTATCTAAAATTCTGTGTCAAAATGACCCATAAGGAATACATAAGAAATATGTTGTAGTAAAAAGTGTGAGACCATTTTTTTTTTATTTCAGAAAGAAAATTCTATGGGAATGTTGTTTCTCATTTTTTAATGTGCATGTGATAGATAACGCTACATAAAATATAATGGGCCACTCTGTCGACATTCCATGTCATCTCGTGCTCATGTCTCGCCGCGCTGCCTGTCCTGTCTCAGGTCCCTGGGGGTGACGGTCTACGTCCTGCTGACGGGCTTCTCGCCGTTCGGAGGGGAGACTGACCAGGAGACGTTCTGCAACATCTCGCGCGCCCAGATCGACTTCCCGGAGGAGCTGTTCGAGGACGTGAGCGCCGAGGCCCAGGATTTCATCCGCAGGCTGCTCCAGCGGGACCCCAGGTATGTGTGACGAGGTGGAGGGAGCACTGCTAAAAAACACTACCAGTTTTCGGGAGCCATTCCCGAGAAACGGGAGTGAAGTAACACCAGTTTCGGAATTTTTGGGGCTCATTTTGAGGATTATATAGAAATGCATTTTAGAGTGTCCTGATCGTTTTGGCATAGCTCTAAAAAAAAAATGACCCCAAAAATTTCCAAAACGCGTGTTACTTCTTCCCTGTTTCTCGGGACGGGCTCCCCAAACTGGAACAAAATTTATAGTGAGGGAGGGTACGTTCGGGACGCCAAGGTTAACGCGCTCCGCTGCCCTGCAGGTCGCGGCCCTCGGCGAAGGACTGCCTGCGGCACCCCTGGCTGTCGCAGCGCGAGGCTGGCCACGGCCCGGGCCGCGCCCGCAGCTGCGCGACCTGCTCCACGCTGCCCGGCCCGCCCGGCCCGCCCGGCCCGCCCGGGTCCGTGTCGCAGCCCAACCTCCGCAAGTACCTGTCCAAGTCGCGGGAGGCGCTGTTCGAGCGCGTGCTGCAGCGCGGCGCCGGGCCGGGCGCGGGGCCCGTGGGCGCGGCCAGGGCGCACCAGCTGACGGGGCCGGGCCGCGCGCGCCTGTGCGAGAGCCAGATGTCCCTCGTGTCCAAGTCGCGGGAGCGCGACGCGGCGCTGCTCGCCATGTCGCCGTCCCTGAGCCGCTCGCGGGAGAAGCTGTACGGCCTGCGCAGCCTGTCGCGCTCCCAGGAGGTGCTGGCCATGTGCCGCGCCCTGCCCGTGCTGCGGACCCTGACCCGCGCCACCACCGCCGACCTCAGCCAGCTCGGCATCGGCCCTGGCATCGGCCCGGGCCGGCACATGTCGGTGGGCTCCGAGCTCGACACGCTGCCCGACCTGGAGGACGAGGCGGAGCTGTCCGGCTCGTTCTCCTCGCCCAACACCCCCGCACCGGCAGCCACTGCCCAGCTCACAGCTCCACCCTCCCTCGAGCGGGCCACCAGCAACCCCACGGAGACCACCAGCCCACCCGCCCCACCGGCCGCACCTCCGGAAGCACTCCAGGCGATAACCATTGCATCTGAGGCTCCGGCACCGGCTCCACCCCTCGCGACACTCGCACCAGGTCCAGGATCACAGACCACTTCGACGTCCGACACAACGAGAGACGACAGCTGCCTGGACAGCTTGCTGGACAAGCCGTCGAGCAGAGGGACAGTGCCGGCCATGAGTCCCGCTGCAGCGGACACGGCCCTGGTCACCTCACCGGACAAGGAGGAGGAGGAGGATGCCGCGGCGAAGGAAGCTGAGGCAGAGGCCGAGGCTGAGGCCATCCTGGGCGCGCTGCGGAGCGGCCTGCTGGCCCGCGGCGGGCCCGCCCTCCTCGCGCCCCTCATGGTCGCGGCCGCCTCGGGCGCGGCCTCGGGCGCGGCCTCGGGCGCGGCCTCGGGCGCGGCCTCGGGCGCGGCCTCGGGCGCGGCCTCGGGCGCCACGACCAACGGCTGCCATCTGTTCGGCGGGCCGGGCGCGGGCGGCGAGTCGGGAGGCGTGCCTGGGGACGGTCCTGGGGGCGGCTCGTCCCCGCTCCAGAGAGAGCAGTCCACGCTCTCCTCCAACTCCGAGTCGTCGGAGAGCACCCTGGACGAGGGCGACGAGGACCAGCAGGGCGATGACGATCACGACGAGGACAGCGAGCAGGAGCAGGACGAGCCGCGGTTCACCGTCGCCCAACTCATTACGGCGTACAACCTGCACGACGAGGTGGTCACCAAGTCGTCGCTGGACTTCACCATGGCGGCCACGGACCGCGAGGCCAAGCTGCCGCCCGTGCTCAACAACAGCAAGAGCAAGTTCCCCACGGGGCCCAACGCGCTGCGGCTCTTCATCCCGGACATCGACATCACCAGCGCCAAGCCGCGGAAGAGCAAGAGCAGGAAGTCCAGCCTCGACACGTTCACGCTGCGCGCCAGCAAGATCGTGGAGGAGGAGGACGCCGAACAGCCGACGAACGAGACCAGCGACCGACTCTCCCCTGACTCTATCAACAACAACATAAACACCAACAACAAGCGCTACTCCGATGCCAAGCTCGTCATTCGGGCTGACGACGTGTCCTGCGGGGACCCCGTGGGCCCCGGCTCGACCAGGATCCTGCGGTCCGAGTCGCTGTCCAGTGAGACGAGTGGCGGGACCTGCGGCACGGAGAGCAGCACCAGGACCGTGTCCAACGAGGAGCTCCAGGTCGCCGCGCAGCCGCCTTCCATCCTCGAACCAAAGAAGAGCCCCAAGCCTGTCCGCCCCTCGCTCGGCCCCGCGCCGTCGCCGTCCCTGCAGAGGCACCGGCGGTCTGCCTCCACGCCCAACTCGGACACCCACTCCCCGCGGGAGGCCCGGGTGGCTGGGTTGTCGCCCTCGCCGTCCTCCGCCAGCCGCGGCGGCAACTCAACCTCCACCAGCAACGGAATCAATAGATCCGGCTCAGGAGCGGGCGGCTCGGGCAGGAAGTCTGGCGGCAGCGCTTCGCCTGCTAACACTTCCGAGAGACTGCGGCGGAAGTCCACGCCTGTGTTCAAATAGTCCCACAGCCTGGCCAGGCTCGGCCTTCCCTCCAGGCAAGCGCCGTGTACATAGCGGACCCGTCACAGGGTTGGAGATTCGACGATGCCGCTTGTGATGATGATGACTCCCTTTTCCATGAATCCAACCTCGACCACTAAGGCGTGACCAGGACGGTGCGATAAATATTGTTCCTCGCCCAGCACTTGGTCGGGCTGGCAAGGCAAGCCGACCACCCCTCTTGGTCAGTCACTCCGCGCTGGGCAGGAGGGGTGGTCCTTGTCCTTGATCTGTTGCATTCATCGGAGTCGTCTGAACTTCATGATCGAAAAGCATGGCGAGACAGAGTACTTCTTACGTATTTATGATACCGAACCACGTAATTAGCCAAATACTGTTCAGCAGCGCTGGTTTATTTGCAGTAAGAGGTAGTTAAGTGCACCTCACCGCCGCGCCTGGAATGTGATCTCTCTGAAGACTGACTTGAAAAAGTAGAATTGCAGCTATGTTTTACTTTAATTTTACGTATCATCAGTAATTTGCATCCATCCCAAAGAGCGTTTCGTTTCCTTATTTCTCATTGGGATGCTGTTTATGTGTTGTAGAATTGTATTCAGCTCCGATGTAAGAGTTACAGGTGTCCTGCATGAGAGCCGCCAGAGATGAAAAAAATCAGACAGGTCAGTTTTGAGGAGTTATGAGGTCTTAAATACTTTTGATAGACTGAACTTATCAGTACATTTTTATTGAATAATTTAGCAAGGCGCAAGAAAACTTCAAAAAATGTGAATGTGTTTTATGATTATCTGTATGATTAACAGCATAACAATAAAAAAAGTATTAAGTGTGTTGGTCTTTTAACTCTCCATATATAAGACACCAACAAACATTGTGAATGAGAGGGAGAGTAAATAAGAACACATAATGCATATTTACAGGAATACATGGAATTATTTATGGTCATTGTAGAGATGATTTGGAAAATACATTTGTACTGCAAATACAAACAATAGAATCACTGAGTACAGTAACTGATGCCATGCATAAATTCATCACAACTACATTGAATTCTGTGCAATGTAAACGGTTCATAACAGGACAGTCGAAAAAAAGGAGCACCGACAAATTATTTACTAGTTGCCAACATAAACTAATGTAGCATAGGCTCCAGGGAGAATTTTTTTTAAGTCTTACTACACTGTACTCTTGGCAAAAATTTCATGTTGAAAGCTGTACAATCTTGTTCTTTTATAAAATATACACATGGTCACACTGTCACATCACAAATTTGAAATTATATCTGTCTTTGATATTCACCAGTGTATCTGACAAAAAAAAGTTAAAAAAAGAAAAACTACTATAAACTAGTCTATTTGCAGAAGAAAAATGTTAGATTTTTGTTCAAACCAAACAAGTTGAAATTTACGCACTACAAAGTCTCTGAGACCATACATTAAAGTTCAGCATAAAAGAGCAATTCAAGATGGAAATTATAACAGCAATTACACCAGACCTCAAATATGTATGTAATAAAACTGGTCTGCATAAAATTATCACAAAAGATGACAGTGAGCTGATCAAATACACAATGATCGACACATTTAACATTGAGATAACACAGTGGGGATGTAATTCTGAGTGTAAACTCCCTCGCAGATACAAACAGAAAGTAAAGGAGACAACATTTCAAAATGAACAATGATCATAATATCAACCACAGCCTCACAACATGTTTCATTAACATTGCTCAATTCACTTTTCTGTGCTGTACACCTCGTAAAGCAAAATACTCAAAGGGCCTCACTGCTAATAAATTAAATCACACATACACACAAATAAACATAAAAGGTCACTGTTGTAAAGAAGGGAACATACTTTAATTTTCAAGGCCTAACAGAACGCTACATAAACAGCAAAAACATGCGGCAGGGTTTGAATAACTGAGTAACTGAAAGCCACTTGTCAATACTGGTAATACAACTCCACAGTTAGACAAAACTTCAGACAATTAAATAGGTCACACACCTCAGAGTTAGGACTTCTGTCATGAAGACATGGATAGAAAAGAATTGATAATGGACACACAATAATGAATAGCGAATTTAACATGATTACTGATTCCTTGTAGGCTTAGGTGATAAAAAATAGGCTTACATATTCTTGAAAAAGCAAGTTGGACTTTCTCATTTTGGAAGATTGAAGTACTAAATAAATTTCTTAGATAACCACATGACTTCCTCAAAAATTACTGATACGTCTATATTTACAAGAAAACGTATCTACTAAGACCATAAGTTGGAATCTAATATTGGTTTTCTGCACCAGAACAGAAGGGGAAGATGTGCAATGGCTACTAATTAGCTATTAGTTGACACCTGAAGCACAAAGGCAATACTTCACATGTCACACTAAAGAAACAATCAATAAAGCAAATAGTCAATTCAATATAAATTGGAGCACAGTTGTGCATAAAAACAAGCACACAGGTAAAACAACAAGTGCTGCCAAAGCACATAACACACTTTGTTGCTGATGGTCAAAATGTAGTTCCTACACGTAAACTTAAAACAAATAAATACCAGGAGCGTTAGAAGCTAAGGGCAAACACATGCTCACATCTATTACTCAGCTACACAACAATATGACTGGTAACAGAAACACAAGTGAAAAATGGAAAGCTTGGCCTTACATCACATATCACAAATAAATCAATACAAATACATGACTTAAATACTTGTCAGGTAGAGCAATAAGCAGGATATACTTTCATCAATTTTACAAATATCATCACAGTACATACACAAATAAATAGAAAACAGTCACCGGTTAAAAGAGAACTAATTGAATACTACATTATTATGCTTTCCAACAATATGAAATGGAAAAAAAATGTTATGAAAAGAGGAGAAGGTCTTCTAGTGGGTCTTAAACCTTAGTCTTGTAGCTCTGCATATTCACATCCTAAAGCCCATCTTCATCATTTTGCTTCTAAATTTGGTAAGGATGAATTCATTCTACTGTAACTTTTTCCAGCAAAATGGATGATCTTTAGAATGCAACTACACAAACAATAACATTAACATTAAATAAAATGGCTAATGAAACCCATCCCTTAGCTTCTAAAATTCCCGGTTTCGCCATAACAATTCCTTCTGTACACAAACAAATATTACAACCTCTATACTTTGCATTAAATAAATGCCCATTTTCCTACAGAGGTTTCCCAAGTTTTTTTATTTTACTATTTTTTGTTTGATTTTGTATTTTGTTTTTCATCTTTAATATTTTGAGTGTCTCAAATTACAAACATTCCATGCCTCCTGTGACAAGGACTTTATCCTAACAATGGTGCATACCATATACTAAAAATGGTACTTTTAGTCATCATGACGAAATGAAATTAAGTAGACATCAACATTCATGGGAAAATTCCACTAATTCTATGCAAAGTATAGCTTGTACTGTAAAAGATTCGGTTTTGATAGGGCCATTTTGTTCAGTACACACACGTCTTCACCAATAAAGACGTTTTGAAACATCTAATGAGTATCTGAGGTATGATAAGATCTGTTCTGAAATAACACAGTAAGTTGCTGTTTTCTTTTTTCAAAACGTAAGACTTTAAGAGTTATATAAATTTTAGAACATTGCTGCTTGAAGAAAGTAACTCATCACCAATATCTGAGCCACCTAAAATTTAATCTGACATAATCATTAAATTTCAAAGCCCATGTTGGTTAGTGAGAGCATCTACTGACCGAAATGGCCCGGCCAAATTCTGTGCATGACACATGATCATGATGTAACAGGAGAGCACGCCGGCTATATGCATCTATTGATGCTCCGACCCCACAGTCCTAATTTATGCATGATAGGATGTTCACATGAAATTTCATTTCATAAGTGAGGGAGAAGGCCATTGTCCAGGTGATGATTTCTTAACAGCCAAAACTAAACTTAACATTCAGCAAACCGAGCACACTCATTTCTGACAGTTGAATCCCCCCCAGAATGCAATGAGGTGGCTGCTTTAACATGGGGACTGTTGTTTGAAACAAAACATGTCAAACAAAACTCTCTCTATGTGAGTCATGAAAAGTAATGGAACAAACTTTGTCTAAAATAAACACGTCAGTCAAATTTAAAAAGACTATGTCTGATACAAAAAAGGGACAGAGAAGACTGTAAGTTAACTGTTAAACAACCACAGCAATTACAATTCGGGTTCATTCTGCATTTGTTCGCAATGGATCAGAGTTACAACTACATACAAATTCCATCTTGCATGATTGTAACTGAGAACTGAGACTTACACATCAGGACAGTCACCAAAGGCTGTAACAAAAATCTTCACCTGTGCAGTGACTATCTCTTCACAACTTAGTTAAGATCTTCAAATACTCAAGGGTGTTCTGAGCAGCTGCAGCTTGAGCATCTTTTGACGTGTGGCCACATCCATAGCAGACAGCGACAGGCAGGGTTGAGAGTTGAATCAAACACTGCATCTTGCCTGCAAAAGAAAGGAATAACTTTAATACTAGTCCATAAATAAAGCAGGCATTCAAATATAATATTGCAGTCTGTTTCAATCAACTACCTGTCATTGATTTCTCTTCAATATCAATGTAGGACACTTCAATCTCTTGCTCCGCTGCAATCTCTTGCAGGAACTTCACATAGTTGAAATCAGGGGTGTTCAATGGCTGGGTCTAAACAAAAAGCAATAAAAGGACACATTAATCATCAAAGTGTTTTCTGTTGGCAATGAATAAACTTACTCAAGTAGATGTTAAGACAAAACTGACAGTATGAGAATGAAAATTAGCAATGAATTTATGAAATCAAAAGCCAAAATACATCTAGATCTGAGCAATTAAAATACAAGGTATTAGAAAACTAAACGAAAATTACAGAACTGATAACACAAAGAAGTTTTCAGAATGCAGAAATCGCCAATCACAGAAAAAAAATAAAAAAGCACCGCAGTGCAAAAAGCTTGTTTAAGGACGTGTATCAGATAGTGTACATTACACTATTTGACAGCATGTTAATAATAATACAATATTTTGTAATCATCTTGAGAATCAGAAGAAGTTAAAAGAAACAGTAAAAGGGAACCCCCACCAGAAATGAAAGTGAATAATTACCTTGAGCTCATTCAGCTTGGGCCCGGTCGAGCATTTTATGTTCTTGTGAAACTGTGACACCTTCACATTAAGCGTCGAAGTCATCGTGTAGAATTTACTATCTTTCAGACCTGCGAAGCGGCTTGCCACATTCGAAACTCTTTGAGAGATCTACAAGAAATCAGAAATTTGAAAAACTGGTTAAGTTTTAAGTCTATTAATTGCGAGAGGCTTTACATAGCACACTGTACTTTCCCATTTCAATCAAATGAATGCCTGAGCACTTGTCACCCGACCGGGATCATTTACCCAAGGAATAGCATGAGTTCAAGTATGTGTCTCAGGAGTATGGAAAAAACATATTCTGATTACATTAGGACAGATACTTTGCTAATCTAGTAAACACATTGAATTTACAGTATGCTCTAAAAGCCACCTTCAAAACTAGTATTTTTTTAATTTTAATTTTTTTTTTAATTTGTGTGTATGCGTACGTTTGGGGATGGGACCTTGTCACATTGCGGTGATTGACATAACGATAGAAGATGTTGTGAGTTTTGAGAATGAACTATGGCTTTGTACAAAAGCCACTGTAACAAAATTCTGATTTGAATTTTGTTATGCTATCACGGCTCCTAGTCCCAATGTCAGAAAAATACTTGTAGAGCCCAAATTTTAAAACAAAAATTGACAGACTTTTAAATCTTTGGTCAAAGAGGAATGTTAAATGACATACCTCATCATCTTCCTCATTGTATCCCATTCGCATGTTGTTGTGTTCAACTGGAGTATCTTGCAATTTCTCCCACATCTTGTGTGCAGCTTGCCGCTTTGCTAATTTCTTGGATTTTCCAGTGCCTGAGGATTAAAGATTTGCATGAAAAATTAAGAGATGTCAATGAGCAAACTCAATCCAGCAAGGCTAGATACAGATTTCAAATCAAATTACTGAGCTAAACTTAAGTTACCTATTTCTTTGTGATTGAAGATTGTACAAGCAATTGTAAACTGACGTTCATGAGGAAGACCTTCTTCACTTTCCATTTCATATGATGGAGGTGGCCAACGGCGGGACATGCACAGTTCCTGCAGAGTTCCAATAGGATTTCCAGGAATTTTGTCATCATATGGTGAGACTATTTGACTGTAAAAAAAATAATTTAAAAAGTAAGTACACACTGATGCATAAGCTACCAATACTGTTCTAAATCTATGTATAACTATGCATCTCTCGATGTACTTACACATCTGGAATTGAAGGAGTAGTGCTATTAGACATTCCGTCAGTTTGGCCCCCTATTAGCTTGTCCAGTACAGCTTTCGCTGCAGCATGCTTGGCTTCCTTCTTAGAGCGGCCTGTACCCATTGCTGCAATAAATATAAGAGGAATTTAGTCTTGCCAATAATTGTCATCGACAGTACTACATCTACTGTCAAGGAAAGTAAAGACCTGAAATCTCACCAACAACATCTGCAACAGTGACTCTGTATCGGAATGTAGGTTCATGAATGGCCCCTTCAATTTGAACCAGCTCATACTTGGGCGTTGTTCCTCTTCGGCTCAGAAGTTCTTGAAGCACCGAAACAGGTGTCTTAGATGGAAGATCTTTCATTTCCTAAAACAAATAAGAAACCAAAGAAGAGGCGTTATACAAAATGTTCAATAACTTTCTGTCTTTGGAGACTTGTTGATATCGACAAACATGGGGGAAGAAATTTGTTTGTTCTGTGCGGCAGGAGCTGATGCATATCTTGAGGGCTTCTGAGTTGGTGCTGCTCTGCTCTCCCCTGCTCAGCTCAGCTCTGCCTGTGAAACTGCTTTCAGCTTGGGAAGAAAAACGATTGTTCAGGCATCCGTACTTTTTACATATCTGACCAAAAAATTACTTCAGGAATAAGAGACAACATGTACACAGAGACTGAAAGTATCTTCACTGTACATAGCACTTAATCCCAAAACTGGAGTTGGTGTGCAGCAATTGTTTTAGAAGGAAACAATGAAACAGTCATTAAATATTGACAGGATGGATTTGCAAAGAGAGCCACAGCTTGTTATGAACATGTGCAATAGTGGAAATATATAAAAAAAACAATGATATATTAAAAACACACAAAGAAACACACTTGTCCTGAGGGATAACGAAACACTGTATTTAAAAGTCAGAAAGAAATACACAAGATTCAAGTTCATCCTATTTCTGGAAAGCAGAAGCTCCCAGAAAACTAATGAAAAGCGGTAAAAATATAACAAAAATTAGTATATAAAAAATAAGTATTAGTGCAAGCACACTGGTACCACTGAGAAACTCAACAAATTTCACATATTTTTTTTTCTTTTTAAGATGAAAAATGTATATTTATATGATAATAATGTCAATTATTCAGGTCGTTCCTTAAAATGTTGCCATTCGTGATACATCAAATGCTTAAGCAAGGAGGAAGCAAGAGGGGTTACAAGGAAATCAGCTGTTTTCAGAATCAGTAACGACGAATGCCTAAACCAAATTAACATAAAGAAAGTATAAGTTTGAGATAAAATTAAAGCCTAGACGGCCAAAGTTTCATTAAAACTTCAAATCCAGGAATATTAAGAATTTTTCTGATATACCTGTCTACAATATTCCTGTCAACAATACAGAACCTCTTTTTACTTGTATTTAAAAAATCAATAGTAACTAATTGCAAAAGAGCTTGCTTGAAGCATTCTTACCAACTTAGCTGCTTCTTCTAAGGGTAGTGTCTCTGATAACAGAGCTCTCACAGTCGTCCGTTTCCGACGCCACTGGTGATTTGGGGCAGGTGCAGGGCCAGAGCCTAAGCCATGACCAGGAAGCAGGGGGAGGGCGGGGGCAGGCAAAGGCATAGGCATTGCTACCATCTCCATCATTGTTTAGAGACAAAACACTGAAAATAAATTATTTTCATCAAAATTCTGCTAGTTAGCCCTTCAGATGAATTGAAATTATTTTTCAAATTAAGTTGACAAAGACAAATTAATATTTTATTTGCAATATGGCTGGGACTACTGGACTTCCACCACTACAGTTACACTTTAAATGACATAATAACTAAAGGGACTACTGGACTTCCACCATAACAATGCTTGATGTCATACAATAAGTGAAATACCAGGCGTTTTGACAACTCCAGATTTCATTTTGGGTAATTAGAAATCTAATAGGCGAATGAAAAGTGTAATATACTTGAACCAAAGTTGCTACAACCTTGTGAGAAAAAATGAGAAATTCATGCAAAACAAAAGAAAGGGGTATTGTTCAGTAAGTTTAAAATATATCTATTGTCATGCGGAAGTTTGATTGTTCTAGCAGCAATATTTGAACAAAATTGAATGACACATCCAGAACTTGGGAAACGAGCAGAACAACAGAAATTAAGATTACCATTAGAGATAGTAGGTAAAGCGCTACAGGCAGGTACAGTCACCCTGAAGTTGTAGTGCTTAATTAAATAGGGGGGATGTTAGTACGGCAGCTGTAAGGACTGTGGACAAAGTGGAGGACATGTTTTCTGGAAATGGGTAGAGTCCTAAAACACAATAGATATTACAAGGATACCTGATGATATACCCGCTATGACAGAAGGAAGAACAGACAAAACACAACATCAATCATGTCATTTCAACAATCAAATTGCGAAAGAATGTGGTCAGGGGATACTAGACATTTAGGAAGGAAATAAGAAAATACCATACAGGCAAAATATTACAACTTCGTCTTCAAGAGATTGATAATTCTTATCTTAAATCAAAAGGGCCATTTATAAAATTAACAAAATTTCAGAACTGGTTCTTAAAACTCCACTTTGCAGTGCTTTTGCATACTAAAATTCTACCAATCAGGTAGACTTCTTGTAAAAGTATTAAAAAGTAATACAATAGAATAAGAAATTTATCTTCCAGAGAAACAGAGAGGAGGAGATGGAAATTGATATTTTCTGACTAATTTAGCTGAAAAACTACACAAAGAATTAAAAAATCTCAATTAGAAATTTAGTAAGTATCTTAGTTCCCAACAAAAATGTTTGACTTTTAGAATAATTGTTTCTGGGCAGGATGAGCAACAATAAAGGAAGGCTGTTTGCAAGGGCTTACTGGAAAACTGTTCAAAATGCTTCATTACCACCCTTCACATAAAATGACTGAAAAGAACAAGTTCTGAGTGACATCACTGACCATAAGATGTTAATGGAACCACAAATTTCTAAAAAGATGGATTAAATTATTGGAGATAGTTATAGGGAACCCATCTACATCTGAAACAAAATTAATTATTCAAACTTTTAAAACACCCTTTTAAAAAAAGAGGACAACCTGCGAGTAAATACATAGCTAAGAAGAACAGAACCAACACCAGAAAACAAATGTGTGAAAGAAAACCATAGAATGAAAATTCAACAGAACTAATCCAAATCTGCGTAATCATAACAATTTTAGTTGCACAAACAATAATAATCTTAAAATAAACCAAAACATAAATCGTGAGGACATCAAATTTGGTTCGTACAAATTTCTGATGAGAGCTGTCCTTAAAGAATTGTACAGCATCCCAAAATAAATGCATATACATTGGTTTCGACCCTTAAAATGTTAACTCGAAACCAAGTATTGCACTTCTATGAGAGAACGTTTAGGGAAATTTTACTTAATCTATTAACATGCGTGAAAAAATTAAATGTATTGCAGAACACTAAAATTAACCACAACTAACAAAGAATACATATAAGGCAAAAGCTCAAGACACATCCAAAAAATTTCCTGAGCATTTCCAACCATAAAGAGGGCAATGCCGCATGCCTCATTATTAAATTTTTAAAGCCAACGCAACAAAATGTCTACATTGAAACAAAGAAACAAAAATTATTTATTAAAAATCAAAGAAACATTCATCACCACCACCACCAGCTCCTGTAGAGGGATTCAAAATAAGCTTATCGATGTGGGCCTAACCTATAGGGCAAAATTATCCGTGATAATGTCACACAAGTACAACATAATATTCATGCTTTCCACACAAAATAGACAGGCACATCGAGATTTTTGAGTGTCATACCACAAGCAAAAAAACAGTAATATTTACTTCAAAAAATCTGTATACTGGATCTCTCTTGGAAGAAATTTTAAAAAATGTGACCGGTGCGAGGCAAAAGAAGCCTAGTGGCCTAGACCAGTTACGCCAGACCGGCGATCAAACTTACTTCGTCAAAAACTAATTGGAACGTCCAACCCTATCACTATAAGTATCTAAAGGAGCATGATAAGGGTTTTGGGATGAGAAAATTGGTCGGTACAGCTGAGCGCCGGGCAAACTCAGCCGGTCTGCTTGGGCTGGATTACACTATAATGTGCCTGTCGTCGACCAACGCTATGGCTGCACCAAGCAGCACTCCGTTTATCTAAACTCTCGAACCAAATAGAAGGAGAACTCATAAGAATTTCATGAATTAGTATTTACCTCGGATTCGTCGATAGCTCTTCGGATCCTGTTTACGGTTGAAATGGGCATGTAAGTCATGAAACTCAAAGAAACAAATTCGCGTACCACTCGGCTGTGAAGCTACTTGCGTCCGATACGAGAATAGGAGTCCATGCTTAAGTGCCGTTATTGAGCACCCCAGCGCTGGTCTTGCCCCTAGCGGCCAGATTACAAACTTCCTGTATCTGCAGCTGTATTTTTCAGCCAAAGCGTTATTTAAAAGTATAAGGAAGATCAGGTCGGTTATTATTAAGTGTATTTCGTCTCAATACTCTCTTCAAAAAAGGCGATTAATCCAACTTGTTATTGAGCGATGAATATCACTTTTGCAAACCCATTCCGATTCTTTGAAAATTGGCGGCAGGGGGCAGTAGTCGTCTCTGTCAGTAAAGCCAACAACTGCACCGAAATAAATTCAAGATTTAGTTTGGCAAGTCGAGATGAGAACAAACCAGAACGTTTTTTGATTCAGCAATACATATTTTTTGTGATTGCTTTGAGTAATTGACATAAAAAAATTCTCTGAAAAGAAATAAGATTTATATAAGTTTTTCTCAAGCTGAAAACTTTGTAACATGACTTTCCTGCCACGAGAACGAGAAATTGTGAGGTCACTCTTGAGGCCATTTTATGCTAGTGAGAGCTAGAGAGCAAAAACAAACTCATGAAAATCCTAGAAAGTTCAAGACAAGGATATCAAAAATTCAAAGGTAAAAACATTGAAGTTTTTTTTTTTACATCTAATTGATGTCTAGTGTTTAAGTCCACGACTTATCGCTTTCATACTGTAAACAGTAGCAAAGTGGTCTGGAAGCACGGGCCGGTGATCACAGCTGGTTGCAAGCAGGTTGTTCTTCTTGAGCTGAGAATATCTTGTGTTCATTTGCGTGTTATCCACTTTTTATTACATGCCAGGAATGCCTATGTCGATAGCACTGCGTGCTCTGAATATGAACATGACAAAGTAACATGTCTTGTATGACTGCGTTGTCGCGCTTCGTTCCTACCGCCCGCCCGCACCATGCAACCGTCATTTGTTTTCAGTGGAAAATTCAAAGCTGTTGCTGTTTAGTAGTTTTATTCGGGGATTATTTCTTGTTTCGGTAGTTCATCTGCGGGTACGGTAAGTACAGTGCTGATTTGTAAAATCTAACGCCATCGTCTCACATATAATGAGAATATAAAGTGAAGGGACTCAATCGCTAGTTAAATAATTATTCTTTCTCCAGATGTCGGAACGCACCAACCCCATGTCCTACCGACCACTCAGCGATGACATTGCCCACATGAAAATCATCACCGAGAAGTTCAAACAGGTAGGCGTTACTGTGCCAATGGCAAAATCTGCAGACGAAACTTTGAAAATCAAACTTCAATATTTCATGAAATTCAGCACTATGATTAGATATAAACTCGGGTGTATTTTTCTTCAAATACGTTGTATAAAAATTTCTAAACTAAAAAACAACAACTAGGAAACTCGCATGAAACCACTTGGATTTCGGGACAAAAGTTTAAGAATGAGTAAGTCTGCCCCTCGTGCTGAGCTGTTATCGCTGCACTTCCAGGTGCGCAGCGACCTGGTAGCCCGCCTGGACGAGGAGCGGGCCGCCCGCCTGCAGCTGGAGGAGCGCCTTGCCCACGCGCTGGAGGCCGAGCGCGTCGCCAACGAGCGCGCCCAGCGCAACCTGGTCGCGGCCAAGGAGTACCTGCTGCTGGACAGAGTGGCCGCCCGACTCAAAGGTGAGAGGAGAGGACAGCAGCAGCTCAACTCTGACGTGGTGTGTGGTCTGTGTCCATGAGCTGCTGGGGCCAGCTGCTGACGCACTGCCGTGCCGGGCGGGGTTAGGGAACGTACACAAACCACGTGGTTCAATTTAGGGGAGGGGGGTGTTTGCCCCAAGACCATGGCATGGCCCTATGCTTTAACATGGGAACGGTAGGCAGAATAGCACCACAAAGGGGGAGGGGTGTCCAAGATGGACCACATTCTGACCACGTGGTTTGTGTACGTTCCCTTAGCAGGCAGGGACTACGCGGGGTCGTGCCGTGGCTTGGCGCCCCGGGGCGGCGCCCGGTGACGCTCCCACCCAGCGCGCGGGGTAGCCACACGAAGCGGCCAGCAGAGCACAAGCGACCGAGTCGAACTGATTGCTTTATTCGTTGCAGATGATAACGCGAGGCAGAGATCAGAGATCCAGGAGCTGAAGAACCGAGCTCGAATCGAGGAAGATGTAAGTCAAGAATAATAAATAATGCTCTCCACTGTCTGATGTAGCAGTGCACCGACTGCTGATGTTGCAGGTGGCCGCGGCCCGCGCCGCTGCGTGGGAGCGCACCGTCGAGGAGACCAAGCGCAAGGCCGGGCTGGAGCAGCAGGCGGCGCGCGAGCAGGCGCGGCAAGCACGCAGCGCGGCGGAGCAGGAGAAGAAGGCCATGCAGGAGGTCTTCAGTAGGAAAGGTTCGTTCTCTGTCTGGCCTCGATTCTCTTCTTCCTTTTCGTGGCAGCTTCTCATGGCAGGGTGACAGGGAGAGACCTTTGCCCCTTACTTCGATGTCACGAGCAAGGCCATCAGACAAGAGGGATGAATATGAATAGGCAGTGATTTGGGAGCCGTCCCTTTTTAGGTTAGTTTCGAGAGGATGGGCGGTAACCACATGATCCTCGCGAACAAGGTCATTTCACAGCGAGTGGTCTGGGATGTATCATTACTTGTTGGCCCTCGAATACCGGAACCAGCTGCCTTAGTTGCGGAGGACAGAGCGAAGTGAATGGAACGCACCAAAGTGATGAATAACGAGCTTCACACTGACACAGTTTTTGAAGTGACTGCCTGAAGGGTTGGTTTTGTGAGCTCTTGTTGATGTTTCAGCGGCGGAGCGGCAGCGCGCGCACGAGGAAGAGCTGGTTACCCTTCGCGCCGAGGTCCAGGCCATTAGCAGCGAGCGCACGGAGGAGATGAACCTCGCCACTCTCGAGGTGTGTATCCGCTATCTTCATCAGGTTGACTTCTCAGTTGCTGATCATTTAGAACGCCTTGCCTCTCTCAGTTCGAGGAGAAGTCTGCCCAGCTGACGGATCGCATTGCCGCGCTGGAGGCCGAGAACCAGAGCCTTCACGACCAGCTGTCCGCGGCCAACGAGAACGTCAGCCAGGCGGAGGCGGTAAGTAAACTGGACGCCGCCGTGGCGCCGCCGAGGCCGCCGCGCAGGCAGGCAACCCACCGCACGCCAGTGTGCGAGTGGTAGTCGAGCGAGGGGTCCTGTAGGGTTCACGGTAAAAACGGTTCCTCGGAATCCAAGGAACGGCGGATGATTCCTTGGATCACCTATCCTTTTCCAATGGACTTT